>CAOGCB010165543.1:0-10565 GCA_948266635.1 Cnidoscolus chayamansa | reverse complement strand
TCACAACAACCTGCACATGAACAATTAGCTGTTATTTCCCTGTATCTAGAAAATTCTATATGCTATTAATAAACTATGACTTGTAAAGAGGAGGTATGAAAGAATATTGAATGAATTGAGAATTGCATAGTTGGCAATTCTGTTTCACCCTTGTGTTTTCGTTTCACTTCATATCATTGAGATGTGGGGTTTTCTCTTTTTTTTTGCATTCTGGTTTGGGACGTGGGTTTTCTTGGTTTTTCTTTCTTTCTTTTTTTTTTTTTTTTCCTTCTTGAGGGTTTTATGTTTGCTGCGTTGTATGCTTCCAAGTCCTGTGTTTTTGGACTTGAAATTTGTTGGTAGCCAGAAGTGCTATGATACCAAGATATCATTTTTTGACCTTTGGAAATTCTTTTTGGATCTCATTTTGGAGGTTTATGCTGTAAAACAATATTGTTTCCTTTCATTGGCTTAATGGGTTGAATTTTTTTTTGACAGAGAAATTACAGATTCTTCTTCATGTTTGTGTCTTCTACAACCATGCTCTGCCTCTACGTTTTTGTATTTTGTTGGGTGAATGTCAGGAAAATAATGGAAGCATATGATTGTAGTGTCTGGAGGGCTTTTGTGAAGTCCCCCTTTTCAGGAATTCTAATAGTATATACTTTTGTATGTGCTTGGTTTGTTGGAGGCCTCACTGCATTTCATCTGTTTCTAATATGCACCAATCAGGTTCTGATTTTCTCTTTACCTTTATTCTCTCTGTTGTTCAAAATGTGGTTCCACATCATTACTGTAAGCCTTTTATTGTTTGTGCAGACAACTTATGAGAATTTCCGGTATAGGTATGATGGAAAGATGAATCCTTATAATCTTGGTTTTGTGCGTAACGTTATAGAGGTTTTTTTCACAAAGATTCCCAAATCAAAGAACAATTTCAGGGAAAAGATCAAGGTGGATCCTTATTCAGTTTATGCCACTTCAATGTCAATGGGACATTCCTTGAGCCGAGAGATGCCAAAAACTAGCTTTGATGTAGAAGTGGGAAAAAGGCAAGCTGTTGCTGATGAGGATTTTGAAGAAATACAAAGCCATATTGACAGTGTTGGTGGATTGGAGAGGTGTGGTACGCAACCAAGACACACGAATTTGGATCATAAAGTCAACTGGGAGATAACACCTGATATACATATCTTGGCTGCTGAGCTTGAATCGGATCATGGTTTAAGAGATAGACAGAAAATTTCTCGAGGTCATTAAAGTTGTTTGTACCGTGTAAATTGTGCGTGACGAAAGCATTCACATCTCAGAGGCCGAAACCATTTACTTTCTCTATTGTGCTGGTTTGAACTGGCCATTGGCATGCCACTTAACTAGAAGGAGGAAAAGGATGTTGTATGCTTCAAATTAGCAAGGGAATGCTTGTGCTTGATTAGGTGTGAAGGACTATTAATGTATATCAAACTGCCTTCGTTGTTCCTTTGAGAATGTCGTGCTTATTATGTATTCAATTTTCTGGAAATTTTGTTGGTTGTTAATATTCATCAGTTGATTCCATAATATTAGCAACGTGCAGATAGTACCTTTAGCCTCTTAAACTCTCTCTAACTCCTTGCTAATAAAATAGATGGTTGAATTGAGAGAGCTGTTCAATGTTTTCAACGGGGTCAAATTTCTTTTGTAATTCACAAGATTTGGAGGGAGGATGCGATGCTGTCTTCTTTTTCATTCTTTTATTTTCCTTGATATGATTCTGTGTTTGATATTAAAACAAGTTAAGTCTTCTTTTCTCGACGGTGGAGAAGTAACGTGATTGATATTAGAATAATTTATCCATTCATTGTATTACGTTTTTTTTTTTTTTTTTTTTTTCTTTCCAAAGAGTAGCAATATGGCAGCTTATTATATGATGGTGAAATTTCTGATGTAGTGAAGAAGGGAGCAGTTGATGATATAATTTTGCCGAAAGTAGCCAGGTTTGAAAACTGAATTGTGCATATCATCGCTAATTAATTGACATGTTAATTCTGCGGCAGAGAGACAAATCGAAAATGATTATTAGGTGGTGTAGAAGTCTCTAGAGAGGTAGGTATCTGTTGTCTGCAAACGAGTGTCTAATACTTCTCCGATGCTGTTAGAAGCATTTCTATTTTCTGACAGCGAATTGAGAGAAGACTCCATTTTGAGAAATGGTTTAAACATTTCTTGACTATCCTGGATCCATGATCTTATCAAATGTTTAATGTTTGTCTCCCACAAATAAGCTATTCGTGTTCGCAGCAGTTGGTCCTATACGGCTGCCAAATAAAGAAGAACCTTCCAGGATGAGTTCCTGCTGCTAACATAATATTCAGCAAATCCTCCAACGAGAACTGGAGCAATTGAATTATCGCTGATCTTGGCACCAATTTCTGCATGTTTCTGCAATATAGCCGTTGCAGAGCCAATTGCCATTAGAGAAACATTTGAACCATCTGCACGGCTAAAACATGCCAGTGAAGTTCTTGAATTTAAATTTCTTGGCACCATTATCCCTGCTGAGTTCAAAGATAATGGCCTCAGAATGTTCTCATCAGAAATTGTCAAATTCGTCATGGAGGTTTTCTTTGTGCTGGAATAAGAGCTGGGCGTTGATGAAGTGAACAGCTCTTGCATTTGGCTCTGTTGCATTCCTCTTGTGGCACCAAGATTCTGATTTGCTTTATAATTCTCCTCTGCCAATGCATCATAGAAGGCTCTATGTGTGACAAAGCTATCCTTTCTGCGCAGAAATTTATTGAAGCACTGTGTCAGCATATGTTTTTCTCTTGCAACATTTGTTGCATATCTCACATCAACAAAGCATTTTACAGAATTAAATGCATGAATGTTGTAAATATTTAAGGGAAGCAACTTTCACTTCAAAAAATAGTACCACAATCACAAAAATAATCTCTGGTGCCGCAAATCTTTTTGTGCGCTTTCAATTCTGTTGAACAGCATAGCGTTTTGAGCACTCGTCCCATTTTCATTTCTTATCAGAAGTGCTTCTTTATGCCTGTTAAGTCACCTAGAGCGCGGCTTGGATCATGATGCACACAAGTAGGCTCAGGGCAGACGTACACTCTCTTCTTTAACCAGTGAATTTGGCCTTTGCTTGAGTTTCCAGGGCAAGCTGTGCCCTCTCATATGGAGCTGAAGATTCTGATCTCTGTGGAATCCTTTAGGACAAACCTCACAAATATACCTAGTTGTGGCCATTAAAGTCCTTGGAGAGATGCTAAAACCTCAGCATCTGGCTCTGTTCAGGATGCATTTAAAGAAAAAGAGGATGCTAATATAGAATTTGGCAATTACTTGATTTTATAGCATGCCTAGATAATTCAGCTGTAGCTTACTAGTCCTCCGAGTGAATCTTTTAAATGACAAATAGACTATATATCTCAGTTTGCACACTGACATCAGAGGAAAACAGTTGCAAGTTAAAGCTTACATGACTTCGTTGTTTTCTGAAACATGAAGATACAAGATCTTTACAGGTAGCCCATTTGATAGAATTCAGTTCAAGTTAATGGTGTGAATTTCCTTAAAAGCTTCTAAAATTGTTATGCAACTGTATCTCAAGGTGCTATGCATGTAGACAACAAATAAAGCATGTTTGCTTGCCTGGATTCCCTCGAAGATCTCTTTTCCTTTTTATGCCTGTAAGAGTTGAGCCCTTGGGACCGTTTTTAGGAGGATTGGGACTTGATTAGCCTGGGAGATGAGATTGGAAACTAATATTCCAAAAGAGTGGGACAAATTAAGAACACAGGAAAGGATGCCAAAGAAGAGATCCGTGCAAAGAGACAATTTCAGCCTTTTGTACATAATCTATTAAGATGTTTATGTCTACGTCTCTAAACTATAATCCACCTGGATACCCATCACCATTTGTCATATATGTGGTTGTCAGTCACCTTTCCCTCTTTTTTTCTTCTACCACCTTAGGAATAGTTCAACTAAATGAATAATTAGCAGGTTCCCAAGGATTATACGCTCATAAATATAATATATAGAGGGGTTTATGAATAATTTTCTCTAGCATAGATACAACACATTTCAATTTATTGAGATCAGGAAATGAATGCTATTCTTATGCAGAGACATTCAATATTTCTTAGGCCTTTATCATAATTAGTGTGATAATATCCTGAGAAGCAAACATATAATATACAGCATTCGCAACTCAACTTTTTCTTTGTTTATTTGCAACGAAGCATATCATGCAAAAGCTAGTGAATATGTATCATATCTCATATGTCATTCCAACCCTGAGGAGCTTGGTTCTTGGGATTGCCAAAACTTTTCCCCCTTCTCTGCTGTTTCTCCTCAAGAACCTATAAGCATAGTTAACAACGAATTTCTTGAGCAAGGATGATTTTGGTTCTGCCACCACTTCTGCTTCTCCCAACAAATAAACCACACCTTTCTCCATTGCATTCTGCACGAAATGCATTTCTTCGACAGCATTCCCTTGGATTGGGGCAGATATAATTCCATTGGAAGATTTTGTTGACTTAATCCCATTACTTGAGTGAATGGAACCTGATGAGATCCGAGATGGATTAGGCTTCTGCAGTGACTCCTCAATGTGAACTGTGGATCCTCTTGCTTTTCCATCTTTCACTAATAGAGTGGAATGTTGGGGGCTTTCTGGTTCGACCACTGTTTCAGTGTCGCCTCCTTCGCGAATGAAGTGTTCATGTCGGATGAATTCTTTCAGGCCTTCAACCAACTGGCGCTCAAACTCTTGGGGCTCATCAACTTGATCATTATATCCATACCTCACAACACAGCGGAAAATTCGGTACTCACTTGGCTCAACTTGTCGGAATAGGAATCTCTCCTCCAATGCTACTTTACTTATTGGAAATGACTTGATTGAAACAAACACTAAAACTGAGTGAATGGATGGTACGTTGTCAATGAAGTGATAAAATATTGGAGGAATGCCTTGTACAAGCTCAGAGTACAGGAGTGCCATTCCTGGAACTCTATTTACATTTGGGTTTGCAACGCATTCTCTAATGAATCCGCTGGACACCTTGTTTTTAAGCTCATACATGTACCTTTCTTTGTGTACATAATGCCATATCCCCATAATCATCATCAGGAAACCTGAAAATGCCAGTGGAAGGAAACCGCCATCTTTGAATTTGTACAGGACAGCTGATAGATAAACGCCCTCTAAAGAAATAAATCCAACAAAGAACAGAGCAATCCATATTATCCTTGTCTTCCACACAACCAGCATTATAGTCGTTACCATACAAGTTGTGATTACCATAACAGCAACCACGGCGATTCCTGCATCCAGAACAGTTTTTGTCATCCTTATGCAAAATTGACGGCCAATATTAAATCTATCAACAAAGACAGAAATGATTTTTGTAAAACTAGCAATTACGACACTTGAAAGTTCTTTCTATGACATTTTAGTACGTCCCCAACTGAGCTTCTTGGGTTGCACATCCATGTTCTCTGACATTTGCTAATTATCACCAAGTATTGACTGTTATGCTCACCATATGCATTGCCAATCTTCTCAGTAGTTTTGAATCCCAGACAGACAAAAATACAGGCAATCATGAGCAGGTAGTTGACCTCAGGTATGTAAACCTGACCCTCGTATTTAGCAGAAGTGTGAATAACCTTGACCCTGGGAAAGCAACCAAGACTCAGAGATTGAGAGATGATTGCAAATGCTCCCGATATCATGGCTTGGCTGGCAACAATCGCAGCGGCTACAGCAACAACAAACATTGGCCAATACAATGGATCTGCATAACCGTGAAAACCATTGGCATTATGCAGTTTTGGTTTTAGAAAAATATGAGCAAGGTATTTTAGGCTAAGGCTAAGCTAAGATAGAACTTCGTTCTAAATTATTTTCTACCAACCAGGGACTTACCTGGTATAGATTTGTAGAAGGTTTCAGACACATGATCTGGGAATTTGGTGAGATATGCCGCTTGCCCTGCATATGCAGATAGTAAAGCAGGAAACACGACGCCAGAAAAACTAATCTGCCATTCAAAGTCGAAAAGAACTCCCAATTGGTAAGCTTGAATTGGCAAAATAGCAACTACAACTGGTGATGTGGTGAAGGATCTTAGATGATCAATGCATATGTCTCTACTTACTTGAATTGCTCGGACATTAAAGTGACCGAGATCAGCAAACATGGCTTCAGCGCCTATATAGCAGTGTAACCTAAAGGGTTAGAAGGAAATGTGAAAAAAAGAAAGAAAGAAAGAAAACTACTTGGGAATAACTTACCTGTAGTGGCTAAAACAACTCCACCAAGTGAAATCCATCCATGCTTTCCATTTCTTTTGAAGTAATCGTACATATATTTTGGATTGAAAGCACGTAATACACCCACATCATATTTGAACAAATTGTAAAGACCTATGCCGCTGATGAATGAAAACCATAGGAGAACAATTGGGGCGAATAAGAAGCCCACCATGTCGGTGCCAAGTTGTTGAGCACAGAAGAGGACAATCAAGATTGCAATTGAAATGCCCACAACAGCATCTGGACAAGTATCCATATGTGTCATTCGATATATTCCAAGTGATACTAATGAGAAAAAAAAATTGCAGTTGGAGCAGAAGAGGGCAGTTTATACCTTGGCCAAGGGAGCCGATCCCGCTCACAGCAGAAAGAACTGAAAGAAACCACGATAGTGAGTTGGGGAAAAATATGATTGCCGGATATGAAAGAAATGGAAGAATGAATAAATTAACCTGAAATGCATGGGGTGAGAATGCCGTCACCGATGACCATGGAAGTTCCAAGGATGGTGACAAGAAAAAGTAAGAGTTTAATGCTTTTAGAATTCTCCATCTTATCTTTAACCTTTTCAGATCGCCTCAACTGGTTAGAAGGTGTGTCGAGCTTGTAGTTGGAAAGCTGCCTGTCCTCAGGTTGGTCATTGGGGATTAAGCTCACTTTTGCATACCGGCTTAGCAACGAATAGAGAGCGAAGGTTCCACCTGTAAATATATATATATATGTCCAATCATTTTTATCATGGAAACATGTGACACTGAAGTGATGGAATGGAGAAAAAAAAGGAATTAGCTTTGGCAACAAAAACCCACCATCGCCATGATCATTGGCCTTTATAACAATGACCACGTACTTGACCAAGGGAAAAAGTATTAAGGTATAAATGATAAGCGATAACACCCCAAGAATGTCCTCTTTTGGACCAATTTTGTCTGGAAAAGTGCTTTCAAAAACATAAAGCGGTGACGTTCCTATGTCCCCATACACCACTCCTATGCTCTGAAATGCCAAACTCAGCGTCTTCGTCCAACTAACCTATATAGTTGCAAAAGCAGATGTAATTTAAATTTGGCGTCACACAGATTGAAAACTTAAGTGCAGAAGAAGAAACATATGGATACCTGCTGGTTATTATGTTGGGTTTTAGACACTCTGGCAGCCTCCAAATTGAGGGAGTCCACACGACGGAGCTTTGCCCATGATATCTTTCTCTCTTTCAGCTTATTTTCCACTGCTTTTTCTTTTCCTTCTCCTCCTCCTCCTCCTCCTCTCATCTCCACCACTTCCTCTGCCATCTTCTATATATATATATATATATTTCTCGTGTTTTTTTTTCCTTCTGTGCTACCTAGGCGGTGCTATGTTTCTATTTATAGGGAGAGCTTGCGTTATAAATTTCATTTTGATGCACTTGCATTCACGAAGTCAACTTGCCGTTTTGCTTAAGCATATTCGATCAGTTAATAAAATTTTAATTATTTATAAAATGAGATCATCAAAAGTGTTAGGGTGACAATGAAGGAATTAAACCAACACACATGTTAGCTAAAAGCTCAAATAACATGGGATTATACTTTTGCTCCATGTCATCATGATATAGACATCCTTAATCAAATCCCGTATACGGACAATTGGCCACCTCATTCTGATAAAAGTGCTCGTTCCGAAAAATTACTAATGTAACAAAAAGTTCTCTCTTTTTTGGTTATATAATCAATATAGGTGACATATGCAGCCTTACCCCACTACTCATCTACCAGTTACATAGATAGTAATAATAATAAATAAAAAAAGGCAAATTTGAGGTGAAAAAAAGCAAACCCAACTATAGGACTACATCAAATTAATGCATCTGCCCTTTCTACGGTTATTAGCTTTGCTCGTGGCTTTATAATGATATTTTTCAAACGGCTTGGCCATGGACGACGTAACCCTTCTTTCCCAGTACGAAGGTCTCAAAGATGATCCTTGATATAGTTTTACCAGCTAGTATTTAAGCTATCCATTGGCAGGACGTTTCTTCCATGTCCTGTTTCCGTGATCTTTTTAGGGTAATAATACATAGCCGTAAATGAACCCATCTTCACACCATATACTTGATTTTTGTTTTTTTATAGTAAACATGGACATCTGGTAACAAAACATGAATGGGGGAAGGAGAAGATAATTGGATTGGACGTCATACATTGACAAATGGGAAAGGCTGTTAATTACCAAAGAAAATGTTAACATCGATGTAGCTTGTGAAAATGGGATATTATTATTCACTAACAATAATTAGTAATATTATAAGTATGGGTTTGAATCAGAACCAATAATGCTTTTAAACTAATAGATTATAGTGATCACCGTGCAGCTTCAGAAATGGACAACATAGTTGAATCTTGAAACCTTCAGCAATATATATTCGCTCCTGCTGCTATCTATGAAAGTGGACTTTGGGATATATATAATTAAAAAAATAAAATAAAATATATTTTTGTTTTGTAAAGATAATGTAATTAAACGTTAAAAGAGTGTTCGTAAAAACAACCCCAAGCAAGGTCTACACTCATCCAACAACCAGAAGGCCCAATGAAAAATCTAATATCCTACTCATTTCAATCCCATTTTGGAAAAGTTTTATATTTGCATATTCACCGATGCAAGTGAAGGATATTGTTACATATGCACGTAGAAGTAATAAGGAAGAGAAGAAATAGGGAGCAAATAAAAAGATGTGTAAATAGTGAGCTGGTAACAGAATCTGTTAGAGAGAAAACACTAGAAGAATGAGCTGTCAAGTTAGTTAGTACTATCTTAACATACATATACACATTGTAGAGGAAGAGAACGGTAATTAAGAAAAGCTAATACCAAATTCTCTCCTTCCTCATTCTCATTCTCTCTACTTTCTTCTACTCTCTTCTCATCTCTATTCTATTCCATTCTATTCTACCAATTGCCCTCATAACAGATATGAAGATCAGAGCAGAAGGCCAAGATTGAGTGGGAGATGACCCCCGTTGCATGCAACCACCTTTTGTCAGAACAGTGCTATTCATGTTCAAAGCACTCTTCTATCCTAAACGTCTGGCTTCTTCTATGCCATGAGATCTTTGGATTAACCCATTATTACTGGCTACTAGTATTCTTCTTCCTTTTCGTGTCATTACTGCTTTTGCTCTCTGGACGTTTCCTATATGATGACCATTTACTCTTTGTTCCAAATTTGGAATTTCTGGGTCTGCCTTTATATCTCTTTTGCATAAGCTCTTAATCAGGAATTAAGTTTGTGTTATTATCTTATTACTAAAAGTTGTAACTTCTGATTTACATGTCTATAACATGTAAGGTATGTTATAGTGTTTTAAATGCATGAAAGGTATGGAATGGAAACTTTCTGGTATCCATAGTAGAAGATAATGGATTCTAAACCAGATAGTGATGGTGTTGGAGCAAACTAAGAAATAACAGAGGAGAAAAAAAGAATATTGCAGTGTACTATTTTTATTAACTGCAAATGTGCTTAAATACAACAAAAAAAGATAACAAAAATTCCTATATTTCAGCTTAACCATGAAACATGCCTCTATGTTTAACAACTCAGCTAGAAAAGTGGAAATAATGACTGAAATGCAGTAGAACAAGTAAAAAACATAACAAAAAAAGAAAAAATGCAACAACTAAATTGGAAGTGCAGCAGCTAAGTCAACTTCTTAACACTCCTCCTTGGCTTTGATGCTGCAAACTCCAAGTTTTTCCCTTAGAAACTCAAATTTGCTTCTTTCCAAAGATTTGGTAAAGATGTCTGCAACATTGTCATCAGTTTTGCAATATTTCAGAACAACAGAACCTTCTTTCTGCACATCTCTAAGGAAAAACAATTTGATATTAAAGTGTTTCGTTTTTCCATGAAAAACGGGATTGTTTAAGATAGTTATTGCTGCTTGGTTATCCACAAACACATATGTGCCTTCATTTTGCTTCAGGTTCAGATCAAATAACACCATAAAGCTTGATTTGCAGCAGCTGTAGCTGCAATAAACTATGCCTCTGCAGTTGATTGTGCAACAACCTCTTCTTTTTTACAACACCAAGAGAACATTCCTGACCCCAGATTAAAACAATAACCTGAAGTACTCTTCATATCATCAGAACCACCATGATCACTATCAGAATAGCCCTGCAGAACATGAAACTGACTAGCACCAAACTTGATTCCATGCTTCAATGTTCCTTTCACATATCTTAGAACTCTTTTAGCAGCAGAAAAATGAGTTTCAGTA
>CAOGCB010165139.1:0-25282 GCA_948266635.1 Cnidoscolus chayamansa | reverse complement strand
AATTAGGTTAATTAAGTTAAAATTGGAGTCATAGGGTTTTTCCTAATTTACCCTAAAATAATTAAATCAGGTGGCGACTCACACACACGTGCATTCATCCTAGTCATAGGCATTTAAATAATTCATTTTATTTATTTTCCTATGCCATCGGGGTGAGGGATTCACACATCTACATACACTTCTACTTCTTTATGAATCATGTCGTGGAAAATGGTCATTGCCATTCTTTGATAGGTTGCCCCGGCATTTTTGAGCCCAAAAGGCATGACCCTATAATAGTAGGTTCCCCACTATGTGATGAAAGCTGTCTTTTGTTTGTCAGGCAGATGCATCATTATTTGATTGTATCCGACAGCGAGATCGGTCAAGGAGACCATCTCATGTCCAGCCATTCAATCAACTAGGAGATCGATATGTGGGAGAGGGAAGTCATCCTTCGGACAAGCTTTGTTTAAATCCCTGTAATCCACACACATTCTGACCTTGCCATCTTTCTTCGGCACTGGCACAATATGAGATCAGATCAGGCCCATAAAGGTTATAATCTAACTCTTTTTTTTTTTGCTTAAAAAGCCTAAATTCATCAAATTTGGCCCATAAGGCCTAACATTTGCATTTTTGCCTAGAAAAGGCCCAAATTCATGATTTGGCTACAAAAGCCTAAAAATCCAAATTTGGCTCATAAAGCCCAAACAAAAAACCATTTTTGGCCATAAAAGCCCAAAATCCAAATTTGGCTCATAAAGCCCAAATAACAAAACCACTTTTGGCAAAACCAATTTGGCCCATAAGGCCCAAAAATCCAAGCCCTTTTTAAAAAAGGCAAACTCGAACTACGTTCACTTTGATCCCCTAAGGGTACGTAGGCATATTTGGGAATAAGCCCCAAATAACAAGTCATCACCACTTTTAGAATTTCTCATCATCATTCATTATCATTCATTCATTCATTATGCACAACATTCTACCCTGCATTTCATCTCATTTAAAATAGGTTAGTTAATTGCATGACATGGTCTCGGGATCCACCTTTGGTTCTTAGACTAGCTTTAATCCATTTGGGCTAATTAATCTAAAAATTAGGTTAATTAATTAAAAGAAAGGAGTCACATAGGGTTTTTCCTAATTTGCCCTAAAATAATTAAATCAAGTGGCGACTCACACACACGTGCACTCATCTTAGCCATAGGCATTTAAATAACCATTTATTTAGATCCTGTGCGTCTTCGGGGTGAGGGGTTCACAATACTATGATTGGATTTGAGTGAAAGCAAAGATATTATTTTATTTTTGAAATATTGAAATTTGAAAATGTAAAAAATTTATACAGGTTTTCATTAGACGTGATACATATTCATCCCTTACAGGATGAGTAGTGGTTTTCTATAGAGGAAGAAGGAAATCACTATGCATTCTGTGTGAGGCATGTCATGGGAGATGTGACAATGAGTCACTCTCTATCACCACACGATCTAAGCGCATGTGTTTTGAGAGGATGGTGCCCTTATGCATACTCTTAAATTATGCTTCAAGTGTTGGTATTCTTCTAAAGGAAGCAATGAACCCAACTATCTAGTCTCCCTTGTCATCCCTAAAAATCCCTACACCAAACGCATTAGACGTTTAGCGTCAACATTCAGCTTGGTGCAACTCTCTTCTGGACGTCACCACTGAGTTTCCTGTTACCGCTCTTTCTCTTTTGGATCTTCATGCACGTTCTTGAGCTTGTTGTTTGTTACTTCGATTGTCATATGGATTGCTTTTGGACCATAAAATCTGTGTGCTCTAGACTTCACTAAACACATATGCATTCCTTTGTTGCCAAGCTATGTGACATGCTATGCCAAATAAGACGTTCCATTCTGTTCCATGCATCGTGGCTCTCTCGATAGCAAGTGTCACATCTACCCATGACATACCTCCCACAGAATGACTAATGATTTCCCACTTCCTCTACAGAAAATCATTAATCACCCTGTAAGGGATAATGATGGATCATAACCCTGTAAAATTCTGTACAAAATTTTTTTTTCATTTTTTTAAACAATTAAAAACATCATGATCATTATTTCAAATCAAAAGAACTTTTCATAAAACTAAATTAAATTAAAACAGTATTACAAAATACTCTTCATAGTTTAAAATTCATGCAGCATAAAAATAATATTATTAAAATACTACCTATTTCCTATAGTGATAGTTACAATTTACAACTGCATAAAATACAAAAGTCTTGGGATACATTTTCAATGACAACTAATTACCTCTGTAATCTTTTACAAGCAAGTTCATTGGTCACCTTGCTTTCTCTTGCTGCTCTCACCTGTGTTCATCAAGGATAAACGCAGAGTACAAAACCCAGTAAGTTATACACACACACAAATAGCATGCATAGCATTAAATTAAAGCATGCGCATAGACAACTAATGATTCCACATCAAGTATCATCAAATATGATCAATGCAACACTTTCTTTTATCATCATCATTCAATAACATGAATCATTGGTGTTTCAATATATAATGTCTCAAATCATGATGTGAATGCATTTCATGCTATGCACCCACCATCATTCATCTTCCTTCCAATGGTCATATCTCATCATCTGATTATGCACAATAATAAAGATTATCCGAGTCTCATGGATATTTCCATTCTCAATATCATCCATATTTTTTTATGTCACGGGTCACCACTACATCTCTATGGGTCTTCCCATTTTTTTATATCATGGGTCACCACTACATCTCTACGGGTCTTCCCATGATCAATACATTTTTTATGACACGAGTCACCACTACATCTCTACGGGTCTTCCTGTGATCCCTCTTTCATGTCATGTATGATATGCTGTATGAATTTCATGACATTATATGCATTAACATTTCTCATGATCCAACAATCATATGCATATGCTTTTCTTTACTATCATTCTCGTATTCATATTCACATTTCCATAACAACATGTCAATCTCATATAATTCAATGCTTAATCAATTCAATCACAAATCAACTTCAAATATAATTCGTCAACCATCAATTCTCAATCACACTACACAATCACAATCATAATCACAATCACACGATCATTTAAAATACATTACTCATTTTCCTGCATAGAAAACACTTTTATATCAACTACCACTGGTGGCTCCCAAACTACATTTCAGTTGCTTGCTCACCAGGTTTTCAAACAATAATAATTTAAGAAATATCAAATATCTCAAACATTAAACATTTAACACATTATCATCGTGCACACGGTTGCACAATGACCTCATAACTTACCTTCTATAGCTTTCCATTTATCTCTTCTAGCTCGATCCTCCGAGATATTCTCGCTCTCTATACCTATTTCACATTACATTTCTCATCAATATCCATAAACATTTCATTCAAAAGTATTTCTCAAATACTATGAAAAAAAGTCTACACTAGGTTCCCCAAAATATGTTCTAAGTCTTTCATTTTCCCAAAGTTTCTCTTTGACAAAAGCAAGTCGCGCTCGCGAACCAACAAGTCGCGCTCACGAATACTTCTTCAAAGTTACTGTCTCTCGGAGAACCTAAGTCGCGCCCACGGAAACCAAATGCCACTCTCACGACTTTGGCAAAAAAGTTTATGCATGATTTCAAACCCTTTTCGCGCCCGCGAATTCCCTATGTCGCTCTCGCGACTTTGGAAATAAGGTTTCTGTTTGATTTTGGATCATTTCATGCTCGTGACTTCTAATGTCGTGCTCGCGACCTCAGTACATAAGCTACTGTCTGGTTTTGGTCCATTTTCGCACCCGCGACTGAATCATGACACGGTCACGACTTCCTCTTTCCAGAGGCAGAAACCTCAGTTCCTCAACTCCAAATGAACTAAAACTTTATACACTTCAAAGTAACTTAACATTCAAGGTTCTCTTAAAGTGTTAGCTCATGTCAAACTCATTTGAGCTACTTTCTACCCAACTTAAGTTCTATACCCGATAAAGTACCTCTCTTTACTAACATTTGGTATTTCCTATTCATTTCTCTACTATTCAATTCATTTTGATCCCAAATTTTAACTAAAGTTCTATACCATATAGAAAAAGTCTCGCCCCCAATTTTTGGTCATTTAGAATTCATTTGGATACCAAACTTACCATATTCATTTCTGCAGATTTTCTGCATAATTAGTGTCACTTCTTCTTTGTCTCACCTTTTGACTCATTTAGATTCTGTTTTAACCAAAGTTCCAAACATGAAACTTGTATCTAACATCCTAATCAAACTTCATACCAAATTTCATAATTTTATCTAATCATTAAGGCTTCCAAATCACTATAAACATCTACTACCTTGTACTACTACTCTATGGTCGGATGATTCTGACCTTTGTATGTTCATACATCATTGTCATGCCTCAAATGTTCTAATTTGACAAAGTGATGTTATAGAAATTTGTAGCTAACATTCTTAGCTTTCTATCGGTATATTATACATAATTTTTGGACATCATTTGTTTCACCAGAACTCTAACACGATTTTACTGTTCACCCAGACCTAACTCTAAGTTTCACACTTCAATCATTTTTCATACTTCAATGGTCTTATTACTTTGATTCAAGTATAGAATCATGTTTTACTCTAAATATGATTCTTTCCAGATGCTAAGGTTAATCAAATCCCTAACTTACTATCCACATCACAAAATCTACCCATGGAACTTTAAACTATCAAGTATATATAAACTAACTTTGTTTTTTCTTCTTCTTCCTCTTCTTCTTCTTTCTTTCTTCCTTTCTCTTCCTCTTTTCTTTTTCTTCTCTTCCTCTCTTCTCTCGTCTTCTGCCTTCTTTTTTTCCCCAAGTTTAAATGCTCCCTTAGGTGGCTTGGGTGGCCACCTCATAGCCATTATGTTTGACTTTTCTATATATATTTTTTTCCTATTTTCTTTTTACTTCATTTTCCTTTCTTATTTTATTTCCTTTACTGTTTTCATTTCTTCTACCATTTTCTTTATTTATATCATATTTATTCCTTTTTCTTTTGCTACTTCTTTATTTTAGGCACATAATCTTCTAGGCCCTAAAATCAGTTCATGACAGCAAAGGTCTCCTTTAGCCATTGCTGGTTTAAGATGGGGGTCGTGAAGTTAGAGTAGTCGCAATTCATAGGGGCCAATCTTTCCCAGATTTGTCGTGCAAACGTACAATCACTGAGGGCATGCTTAATAGTTTCATCCTCTTCGAGACACAATGATGTCAGCACAGTCCTCTTAAAGTCAATTGAGCTAACTCCTCCATAAGGGCCTATTACAAAGTCAAGGGAAAAAGCGCTCGAAAGAAATTCTAATGGACTCAACATGATTGAAGATATGTTCACTACTGAAGGTGGACAAAAGCTAGCCCAACTCACCACATTGGAACCAAGAGAAAAATCAACTTTTCATGAGTGAACAGTAGTCAAGTCGAGCCCGTGCCTAGGAGAGTCGCGCCCGCGACTTGGAGTCAAGAAGTTTATGTCTCTCAGGAAGCCTTTTCGTGATCGCAAAGTTGAAGGTCGCGCCCGTGAATCAGAATCAAAGCTCTCTGTCTCTTAGGAAGCATTTTCGCGCTGGCGAATTAGAGGGTCGCGCTCGCGATCTATGATTCAGAATCTCTGTGTAATTTATCGCAAAGTCGCTCTCGCGAATTCTTTTGTTTTTTTTGTGATAAACTCTTTGTCCTTAAGGGTATTTTAGGTTTTTGACTTTATTTTATTAGAAAATCCTAGTTTTGTATTATGGTTATATATAAAGGTCACTTAAAACGTTTGACGGCAACTTATGAATGAATTTTCTTTATTATCATTGAATGATAATTGACTTCTCCAAGAGAGTCTTGGTTCTCGACATTGCACAATGAATAAGGTTAGTATACAATTGTGTGAATCTTGTTTCCTGTGCATGTTAATTTAATCAATCCATAATAAGCGTTATTAATTGAAATCAATTAAGGGTTCTTTAGATTGGGGAATGAATAACTAATCTAGAAATCAATACTAGGGTATGTGTCGTTTCAGTCTCCAATAGGATGGGGTTCCGCATCACATAACGAACAGGTGGCCATGGTCGTCAGGTGTCTTCTCTGCCTCTCGCTATTGATGAGGATTCTATCGTGAATCGCCATCCATAGGAACAATAAAACTCATTGGGGGCCCAACCACTTCCAAACTATTTACTAGTTTGTCCCTTCTTACTTTGCTCCTAAACCTGTCAAAATAGCAAACACAGCTTTTGAAGTAAAGCTACCTAAATTTACCGGTTTTCATGTAAGTTTATCTGGCCCTATGCTGGCACTCAGTGGAGGGTGTGTTGCTAGCAGGTAGAGCACAAAGTGTGGCAAACTTGCATTTAGGTGGCTCCAATCCCATTGTGCTTCTAGAATTAAATATTCAGTTAGCCATTCGTTTAGGTGGCTGTACATGGTCTTAACTTCTTAAAGGAGAAGATCGCCGACTAGCCATTCGTCAAGCTAGAAATGAACTCGCATACTGTCATTGAAAGTTTAGCTTGTGCACTCCTTCATATATTTTCATATTGTGTTAACATCGCGCCAAGCATTTGAGCCCTTTCTATTGCGTAGAGTTTTCCATGGTTCTCCTAATTGTATCTCGTACTTGCCTCTCGTGATTTTAGCCCACAACGCATCAGTGTCTGTGATTGGTCCCCATCCTATTTTCAACATGAAGGCCAAATTTATGTCTCTAGCATTTCTGAAGACGAGCCCTCCCATGCTTTTTAATTTTCTAACAGTGTCCCATGATACTTTGCTCATGCCATTATGTTTCCCCCCATGTTCCATACAAAACTCCTGCAAAGTTTATCAATGTTATGGCAGTGAGTAAGCAAGACGACTGCATGATGTAGTTAGGGATACAGCTAAAAGCTACATGGGCTAATGTTATCCTTCCTGCCAATGATAGGGACTTTTCTTCCTAAGATTGCATGTTGTTTTCCATCTTGTTAATAATATACTGGTAGATCCTCCTGGTTACTCTACTATGCAGTAAAGGAACACCAAGATATTTCCCTAAGTTCTCAATGCATTGGATTCTTAGTTTTTTGCTTAGTTCATCTTTCATTTGCCTTCCTACCTTTTATGAGAAACAAACTTAGGATCTATACATGTTCACTTTCTTTCTTGAGCTTAGGCAAAACTCAAATAGACTCGTTGGATCACATCTACTTGGTCTAATGTGGCTTTCGAAAAAAGGATTAAATATCTGCAAAAAAAAAAGATGAATCAGTGGTGGGCTACCCTTGTTCAACTGGATTGGTTTCCATTTATTATCCTTCACTGCAGCATTAATAGCATGAGCAAGTTTATTCATGCATATTACAAATAAATAAGGAGAGATTGGATCCCTTTACCGTAATCCCCTTGTGGGTCTAAAGGACTTAATGAAGTTCTCCATTCCATACTACATGTATTGAACAATTTGAGACACAATTTAAAATGATATCAACAAAGTTATTAGGAAAGCCAACATCCCTCAGAGTCTAACAATACGTTTTTGCATACTGCTATTGAAATTAGAATCCCAAGTACTCGAAGGTGACCGAAACCCTAACAAGTCGTAAACATAACATGGCATTACATTTTCATTTCATTAACATTTTCTTAAACATAAACATTGAACTTAACTTTCACATTAACATAGAAATCTCATGCATTTAATGGATTTAAGTACAAAATAACATAAGGAATATTTAAATTCCTAATACATGTGTCCTGCAAGTACCTGCACATTTCATCATAATAAACATAACATATGTACTTTAATCCAATCAACATTTATACATGAGACTTTAAAAACAACATAACTTAAAACATGGTTTCTTAACATTAAACATTTTACACTTCCTAAAGGCAACATACATAACTAAGTCACAATGGCACATCCAATCTATACTGTATTTTCTGGTACAACTTGCATACTTATGAAAAATAGGAATGGGAATCGGGGACAGAATGAGAAGACATAAAATGGGTAAGCTATTTGAATAGCTTTGTGAGTATATACATAAAACATATATCATAAAAGATTACTTTTGTATACATGTAAATGCAACATCGTCAAACATTTCACCTTAGGTAATATTATCACTAATATGCCTTAGTAGTTCCAGTTGGAAAACCCATCTTCCGGGAACTACTTGAAACATAAATATGTACCGAGAAGCTCCTTTCAGCCATCTATGACTTACCATATATGTAAACATAACACAAATATCCCCTGAAATGTCTCAACCTCATTTTGTATTTCTTCCATGGGACAATCCATGATACATCCTGAAGGACATGTCGAATGAACATCATAAACACATCTAAGGGAAAATTCTATGGATATGATATGTGGGTCATAAAACATAAACATACAGGATCGAGGGTCGTCTAATATTAACTTTCACATATCACTTAATTAATGCAATGCAACATATCTCGTGTTCTAATGCAAACATCCTGTAATAATCGTGATGCATGAACATGTTGTAAACATTCCATTTTTTGTATCATAAAACATTTGAGTAGTATCCACTCACCTGGAAACTAACGTGTACTGATGAATAATGGGTTCTTCACTAGTTTCCCTGAGTTTTGAAGTCAGATCTGGTATTTTGGACTTTGCATTAGAGACTCTATTGACCCCATAAGGAGAAGACTTGATTTTGATGATAATAAAACTTAATGTAATAGAACTAATGATTGTTCAAGCATTGCAGATCATAGAAAGAGAATTATCATGAATGGAAGGCAAGTGCATCAATAGAGAAAAGCTTGATAACATGATATGAAGACGAAGTCAAAGAAGATGAAGATTTTCTATTTGTTCTCATAGGGCAAATGTAAGATAATTGAGATATAGAAATGCCAACAAGACTTCATGATAAAGGATTGAACCCCTAACTTTGCCCCAAAAGCTAGCTCGGAGGGGAAGGGTTGGACCCAGCCTTATATTTAGCCTAGGATTATATTCCGCGGGCGATGTGGGACGCATCATCCCCACCCCCATAAGACTCGACTACCTCAGTTGGCAATCTGACGAACCCCATGAGACACCGCTCTTACGGAACCAGGCTCTGATACCAAATGATAAAGGATTGAACCCCTAACTTCGCCCCAAAAGCTAGGTCGGAGGGGAAGGGTTGGACCCAGCCTTATATTTAACCCAGGATTATGTTCCGCGGGCGATGTGGGATGCATCACTTCACATGCATAAAAATATTTTCAAAGTATGTTTTTAGAACTAAGAAAATCTATTTTAGAATCTGCTAAAATTAGATACCTAATTTTAACTCAAGAGTTAAAATTAGCTAACTAATTTTATAACTAGCCTTGTGTCTTTGATAGCAAAATGAAATTAGCAAACGACTTTTAAAAATTAGCAAAATACTTTTTGTAAGAAAATAATTTTAGCAAGCTAATTTTAGACTAAGATTTGCTACTATCAGACTGCACAATTTTCCAGGCTATAACCGCTATATTATCATATTTTACTCGCTGTTGGTCACCTTTTACTGCTGAGACTTTTAGACTTTAATCACCTCAATATAAAAAGGTTTTTACTTCCTTTAGCAGCTAATGAATGTGCTACATCTTTGAGATCTTTGAGATTCTTGTTTTAAAGCCTTCATTCAACAAACTTGTGCTTCATTGGCAGATCCATCTCTCTCTTCTGCATAATTCATTTATCTGTATATCAGTTCAAAGAGAGTGATTATTCTTCTTTTCAAAACATATTTAAGGTTATTTAAGTGAGGGGACATCACTTGGAAGAGGTTTTTAAGCACCTTTGTAAACTTAAAGAAGTTTGAGAGGACATCAAACTTAGAGAGGTTGTTAAGCAGCTGTAAAAGTTTAATGAAGTTTGAGGGGAAATAAAACTTGCAAGGTTCTTAAGCACTTGTAAAAAGCTTAAAGAAGTTTGTAGGATCATCAGACTTGTAAAGATCGATCAAGCACCTGGGAAGCTTGGTGGATTTACTTGGATGTTCTCTTGCATGGAGAAAAAAGATAATAATGGATAAAAGTCTCAAGAGAAAGCTTGAGAATAGTGGATGTAGGTTGCATTGCCGAACCACTATTAATTGATGTGTTTGAATTCTCTCAACCTTATCTCTTACTTTTGAAAGTTACTTTATATGTATTGCTTGATTAACTGAAGAAATTTGTTGTTTGATAAACTATTGTTAGAAGTTCATTAAGCTGCAACTCAATTTTAGATAATCTGAACACCTTGCTAATTTCAGCATGAACAATAACTTTATTCATAGGCAAAACTTTAGCTAGCTAATTTTGTATTCTACAATCTTCAGATAATCAACTTCTTATACATTGATCTGATTATATAGCATTCTAGAAGTATTCAACCACAATTTTTTATAAGAGTTTAGAACAAGAACTTGAAAAGTTGATTGAAGTCAAAAAATGACTAATTCACCACCTCTTGGCCATTCATACTTAGGACAACAGACTTAATATAGACCTTCAAACATACTTAAAAAATCCCATAAACCCCCAATTAACATAGCATAAACATGGCATATACAATCCTTGCGATAAGTTTAAATTGCTGGACAAAAGACTTTTGGCAATAGGTTCGGTAGTCAAAGGTCCTCCTTATAGAGACAAGATTCTCCTTTCGGTAATAGGATTTGGTTGCCATAAACCTTTTGTGTCACTAGTTTTGGCAGCCGAAACTCCACCTTCGGCGGTGAAAACTGGGTTTAGCCTGGCTTTATGAATTGCTTCCAATTTCGGTAGCCTAACTCCACTTTAGGTCGTCGAACCTGGATTTTGGCAGAAGCCAAAACCACGGTTCCTTGCATGTTTTACATGCCAAAGCCAACAATTCAACATTATAAAAATTTCAATAACATCAAAAACATCCCGACTACTTCCATTAACTCAACTGACACAAATTTCTCAACATGCATCCATGATTACGTTATTTCATTCATTTCCATAAACTTAAACATCTATAATTTCTTTACAATCAATCCTATATTCAATATTCTAGTACATATTCAAGTTGACATATCACATTTTAAGCATGCATAGTCATTATTTAAGACACCTTTTAATCACCCATAAAACCCTTTAGAACTTAACCTAATTTCTATTGCATGTCTCATTTTATTTGTTAATGTATATTTTCTAATAACTAACTTGGATTGGAAGTCTAACTTGCTAGAGACCCGAATCCATTCCTATTTCTACTAACTTTTTCTCGTTATTCCTTTCTTGAAGCTTCTCCTTCAACTCTTTTTAACTTCAATGTTCTAGTTTTCTTTTCAATTAACTTCTTACTTGCTTTTATTTTTTTTTTACTTCTCTGTGAAATTGGGAGTATTTCAGAGATTTGGAATTTGTCATAAAAACCTCTCTTTGGCCTGCTGCCTCCACTATTTATAGTGGAGGTGAACAACTGGTTTTGGAGGCTGAACCTTAAGTCTGGCAGTCGAACGTCATCTTCCAAGCTTGCCCTAGGTAAACTTTCTTTTTAAGCCTCCAACTTTTTCATCCTTTCATTTTAGTCCTTGAAAATTTACATTTTAGTTCCTTAAGTCTTTTAACTTGACATTTTGACCCTAATTGCTATTTTGGCTCAATTTTCGATATTCCATGAATATTTCTATTGGGAGCTCAAAATCTATGTTGAAAAAGTTTCAGGCGTTGCATACGTCCCCCCTTTAGGAACATTGTCCCTGAATATTCACCATACATACATATATAAATGAAACATGCATAATATACATAACACATAACAATCTTTATTGTTATACATAACATAATATATTTACATCGTTTTCATTACATAATAGGGAAGTATTTTCTATTTTAGATTTCAATGGTAAAATAAGTGGGGTATTGTTGAACAATGGATTCTCTAGTTTCCCAAGTATATTCTTCTACGTTATGGCGGTTCCATGGTACTTTAACCATTGGTATCTCCTTGTTCTATAATCTCTTGATTTATGTGTCAAGAATCCTTATAGGCTGCTCTATATATGTGAGATTTTCTACAATCTCAAACTCTGAATTCTCTAAGAACCTTGCTAAGATCCGACACATGCTTTCTCAAAATAGATATATGGAAAAAGAGATGAATCCCTTCCATGGAAGAATATAAATTGAGCCTGTTGGTGACATCACTCAATTTTTGTACTATCTTGTAGAGTCTGATGTACATAGGATCCAACTTACCTTTCTTTAAAAAATGAACCACCGCCTTCATAGGAAACACCTTTAGCAATACCATGTCTCCCTTATGGAATACTATCTGCTGCCATATGATTTCAGCATAGCTTTTCTGCCTGCTTACTGTAGTCTTCTGTCTTTCTCTCATTATGGGAATCACCTTGTTGGTGACCTCTATGATTTCGGATCCAGTCAATGTATGTTCTCTAACCTCTTCCCAACATATAGAAGATCTGCATTTCCTTCCATACAAAGCCTCATATGGACCATTCTAATGCTTGAATCGTTGCTATTGTTGTAAGCACACTCCACCGACGGCAAATGTTGCATCGACATTATTTTCCATTTCTTAGCATAACATTTTAATAAACATAGAGATCTCATACATTAAATTCAATTAAGGCACCTAAAAGCTGGGAGGAATAATTAAATTCCTATGATATAAGTAAATTGTATAACCTGTAATAACATAACATAACTTTTAATATAAGTGCCAAAATCAAATCTCTAATGTTCAACTCACATTATTTACATAATATGAATTTTGAGATCAAACATAAACTTATAACATTCATTTCATAAACATACTTAAATTAAGAAATAACATTTAAGTTAAATCCTAGGGGCAATAACATAAAATTCATGGAAACTATGCCACCATAAAGACACATCCAACTCTACCCTGAGTTCTTCTAGTGCGTCCTATATACCTGTGAAAAATGGGATGGGAGGACATAAAACGGGTAAACTATTAAAATAGTTAGTGAGTAGACACATAAAACATAAACTTAAATCATAACTTTCATGCTTGTGTACATGCAACATCGTCAAACTTGTCACCTTAGATAATATTGTCACTAAAATCCCTCAATAGATCCAATTAGCAAGCCATCTTCTTAGAAACTACTGAAAATTTAAATATGTGCCAAGAAACTCCTTTTGGCCATCTCGGACTTGTTATATTTATAAACATAACATATTTATCCCAAAGAATTTTTCAAGGAAATAGAACATGCAATCTCTAGTGATTCTTCCAATGGACAACTTTTCTGAGGGTCAGTTTGTGGTACATTCCAAAGAACATCCCAAATGGATATACATAGTACATTTACAAGGGCATTCCGACGGATATTTTCTTGTGGGTCATAACATAACGTAAACTACGGGATCATGGGTCATCCAATATCACCTTTCACATATCATGAAATAATGTGATGCAACATATCTCGTAATCTAATGCAAAACAACATGTAATAGCATGCCATAAAACATATATTTTTTGTACAGTAAAACATTTAGTTAATATGCACTCACTTGGAAATTGATATATTGATGAATCTTTAGTTCATCATTAATGTCTATGAATTCCAGGGTCCAATCCTATAGTTTAGACTATGGATTAAAGACTAAATATGCACTTTAAACATACTTAAAAACAATCCAATAAACCTCAATTCACATAGAATAACATAATATAGAAACATCTAAGCAACTTAGGTTAAAATTGTTTGATAAAAGACTTTAAGGGGCACTTTCGGGGGCCTAAAGTCCCCAAACATATACGAAAGTCAAATTTTTGGTAGTAGAGTTCGGTTGCTAGAAATCACTTTTCTCCCCAGTTTTGGCGACCGAAAATCCACTTTTGGTGGCTGAAACTGGGTTTCATCTTGCCCCTTCAGCCTTGGCTTGACCAACTCCAGTTTCAGTAGTCGAACCTTCACTTTAGGACATCAAACCTGGATTTGGCAGAGGCCTAAACCTCAATTCTTGCATGTTTAACATGCCAAAATATTCAAAAGCTCAATTAAACACTTCTAAAACATCAATTCTACTCCATCTACTTCAACAACATCATGTAACTTCAACTTCATCACATGCATCAACATTTCACAACATTCCTCCATTTTTCATATTCTATAAACTTAAACCATTGATTTCGTCTTCTTTTCTTTAAGAACTTAGACGTGCAATTTCCTTTATGTGTTGTTAGTATTCTTAACAATGACTTGACCTATTTGAATCATCAAAACCATAGCTCTTACATGGTTTGGAAATTCATCTATGATTTTTATCAATTTCTTCTTTTCTCTTAAAACTTCTTTTAAATTTCATGCATGTACCATATTCTCACCCTAAACCGTTTAGCATCATTTCCAAATGAAATCAAACCTAGTTTGCATGGAGAGAAATGCTGGAACTCAAATTAAGTTTCTTCCTTCTAGCTTTTCCAATGTTTCTTCATAACTTTACTTTGATTCTTGTTTTTCTTCTCACACTTGCATCAACTTTTCTTTGAATTTGTAAGGATTTTTATTTATTTGTAGCTTAAGAGGTTTAGAAAAAGATTTTAGAAGAGAAAACTCTTCTCTCACTTTGGCCTCCAATATTTATAGTGGAGCTTGGCTACTAGGGTTTCGGCGGCCGAACTTGACTTTTGAGGTTTGCCCTAGTCGAACTTCACTTTTATCCCTCTCTTCTCTCTCTTTACATCTTAGTCCTTGACTTTTACATTTTAGTCCCTAAACTTTTATGACTTGCCATTTAAATCCCCAAGCACTATTCCAGCCTAGTTTCTGAATATTCTATGAATATTCTGGTCGAAAATTCAGAATTCAACATTGGAAAAATATCGGGGGTGTTACATATTTTCCCCTTTTAGGAACATTCATCCTCGAATGTTCAACATACATACATATAACATAGAACATACACATAATACATAACATAGATCATTATCATCATATTTCGTATATACATAACAATACATTTACATAACATAAATGGAAGCACTTCCTAATCTAACTCTCAATGGTGAAACAGGTGGGGGTACTACTGAACCATGGATTTCGTGGTTCCCAGGTACATTCTTCGACATTGATGGTTTCATAATACTTTAACCATATGTATCTCTTTGTTCCATAGTTTCTTGATCTATGTGTCTAGAATCCTGATAGATTGCTCTACATATGTGAGACTCTGGTTCTCTAAAAACTCTGCTAGGATCTAACACATGTTTTCTGAGCATAGATATGTGGAAAACATGATGAATCCTCTCTATAGAAGAAGGTAATCTAGCTTGTAGGTGACATCACTCAACTTCTATAGTATCTCACGGGGTTCGATGTACCTAAGAGCCAACTTTTCCTTCCTTCTAAAACGAACCACGCCTTTCATAAGAGATATTGTCAGTAATACTATGTCTCCCTCCTGGAACACTACATGTTTCCGTTTGACATCAACAGCTCTTCTGCATGTTAACTATTTTCCTCAGTCTTTCCCTAATTATGGAGATCGACCTATTGGTGATTTCCACAAGGTCGGGTCCAGCTAATGTACATTCTCTAACCTCTTTTCAACATATAAAAGATCTGTAAACTCCACCAATGGTAGATATTGCTTCTAAGAACCTTTGAAATCTAGCACACACATCTGAAGCATATCATTGATTTCTGAATGGTCCTCTCATACTGTCCATCTATCTATGGTTGGAAGGTCGTGCTAAAATATAACCATGTTCCTATAGCATTCTACAGACTTCTCTAGAACTGTGAGGTAAATCGGGGTCCTCTATCAGAAACTATATCGGCGTACCATGCAATCTGATGATCTCCTCTATGTATATTTGTGCCAATATGTCTACGGAATATCCAATTCTAATCAATAGGAAATGTGCCGACGTCGTGACTCTGTCATCTATAACCCATATGGAGTCACACCTATTGAAACTAATTGGTAGTCCCATATTAAAGTACATAGAGATATGTTCCCATTTTCACTCTAGAGTCGGTAGTGGGTTCAGCATCCCTATTGGCTTCTAATGCTCTAACTTATCCCTCTGGCATACCTCACATAACGATACGAACATGAAAATATCCCTCTTCATTGCAGGCCACCAATAACTTTCTTTAGATCTTGATACATTTTCGTGGCCCTAGGGTGAACACTATAACTGACATCATGTTCTTCACTCATAATGTTAGCCTTTAATGTGACATCATCTGGCACACATAATCTGGTCGTCGTATTGCAGTGGTGTGAGATAGGCTACTCCATGATTTCAGACTAAGGGCATCCACTACTACATGTTTGTTTTGCCCAGATGATACTATATTTTGTAGTCCTAATCACTAATGTAGCACCCTCTACCCGGACCTATGAAGACCCAAGCAGAATGCACTACTGAATTTCCTATTACTATTCTCTACATGTTGTGCATACTTATCCTGTGCAAATTCTTTTATGAATATTTCATTTTTATAACATGTTAACTTAATTAGATTAAAAATCGATAGAGTTTCCCCTATATAAGGGCCCTTAGACTTGTACATCTAGACTTGTTCCAAAATTATGCAACTACATCCCAACACAAGCATCTCATCACATAAAATATGTTTATAGCAACCTAATTCACAAGACCAACCAATGTATTATTTAACTACTTACAACTCTATGTATATGCCCAAAATTATTAAATTACATATAGTGTCAAAACTCTGGGTAGACTACCTAATGTGCTCCTTTAGTTATTACTGTTTTTGTGGATCAGTGTATGAATCTCCTATGGCCCTACTGTCTTTTACATGTGCATGAAAATCAACCAATGCATTGAGCTACATGCTCAATGGGTATATATAAAAACTGCAACAATATAATGTAGCATAACAATAAGCATAACATATCATTTAATGAACTACATATAAATTGTCTTTACATACTATGATACCAAATTTAACATGTACTCATATATCAGGCAAACAAGTTGTGCATGCGGCAATTACCAATGCATGTTTCTCGGTGGCACATAATGACACCTAAAAGACTATAAATGGTAATATTGGCCTATTGTACTTTAGTGGATATCAGAGTTAGCATAAGGATATGACATGTCATAGTTCTTAGCAGTACTACATCACAGTTGATTTTGAGGCTACTATGGTTACCTAATACAGACAAACAATTTAGGTGCCTTATATATGTTGTTGATAGTACTTGTACTTTGTTGCTTACATTCCCCGTATCTAGAATTATCACAAGTTATGTGTGTGTGTGTGTGTGTGTGTGTGTGTGTGTGTGTGTGTGTATGTGTGTGTGTGTTTCTTCCACAAGACAACCCATGTACATCTTAAAGGACATGCCAAACGGACATGCATAAACATATCTAAGGGATAATCCTAAGGATATGATTTGTGGGTCATAAAACATAAATATATGGGATTGACGGTCATCCAATATTACCTTTCGCATATCATTTAATCAATGCAATGCAACTTATCTTGTGTTCTAATGCAAACATCGTGTACTAATCGTGATGCATGAATATGCTGTAAACATTCCATTTTCTGTATGATTAAAAATTTGAGAAGTATCTTCTCACCTGGAAAATGATATGTAGTGATGAATCCTTTGTTCATCACTAGTATCCTTGAGTTCTGGGGTCTGATCCTGTATTTTAAACTTCATATTAGAGACCCAACATAGACCTTAAAACATATTTGAAACAATCACATAAACCCCTAATTAACATAATATAAACATGGCATAAACAACCCTTACAATTTAGGTTCAAATTGTTGGACAGAGTACTTTTTGTGGCAGGTTCAGGCAGTTGAAGGTCCTCCTTACAGAGACGAAAGTCTCTTTTCAGCAGCAGAGTTCGACTGCCACAAACCCTATGTGCCACTAGTTTTTGAGGCTGAAAATCCATTTTTGGCGGTCGAAACTGGGTTGTAGACATGCTTTGTGAATTGCTTTCGGTTTCGATAGCCTAAGTCCACTTTAGGCCACAAAACCTAGGTATTGGCAAAAACCTTGGTTCCTTGCAAGTTTTACATGCCAAAACTAGCAATTCAATATTCTGAACACTTCCATAACATCAAAAACATCACAACTACTTCCATTAACTTAACTAACATATATTTCTCAACATGCATGCATGATTACATCATTTCATACAGTTCCATAATGTAACAACCTGCCCGAGCCGACTGCTATTTGAGTTAGAATCTCAACCACCCAAAGGTGACTGAAATCCTAATAAGCTGTAAACAGTAACATTAACATTAACATTAACATATTCCATTAACATAAAAATAAACATTATAGTAATCTCATACATATAGAAGAATTTTGGTACCATAAATTCCTAGTACATGTGTCTTACATTATACCCATATACATCATCATAGTGAGCATAAACATAAGTACCAAAAATCCTAACATAAACATTTGAGATACATGAGATTATAAAAACATATTCTTTAACATATATATATCCTAGGGGCAAAACATACATAATCTACGTCATAGTCTCACGTCCGAACTACCCGGTGTTTGTCGGTACGTCCTGTATACTTGTGAAAAACGGGATTAGGAATCAGGGATGGAATGGGAGGATAGAAAATGAGTAAGCTATTTTTAAATAGTTTTGTGAGCAGATACAAAAAACGTATACGTAAAACATAACTTTCATGCTCATGAACATGCAACATCGTCAAACATTTCACCTTAGGTAATATTGTCACCAAGATCCCTCAGTAGATCCAGTTGGCAAGCCATCTTCCTAGAAATTACTGAAAATGTAAATATGCACCCAGAAAACTCCTTTTGGCCATTTGGGACTTATCATATCGAAAACATACATAAATATCCCCTGTAACGTCCTAATCTCTCTAGTGTTTCTTTTGTGGGACAGCCTGTGGTACATCCCGAAGGACATGCCAAAACAGACAACATAAGGTCTCTGAGGGACATTCCTAGGGATATCATCCATAGTCATCATAAAACATAACATACGGGATCATGGGTCATCTAATACTACCTTTCACATAACATATAATCAATGCAATGCAGCATATCTCATGATCTAATGCAAAACAAACTTAATAGCCGTGATGGATGAACATGCCATACAACATTCATTTATGTATCATAAAAACATTTTTTTCATATCTACTCACTTGGAAACTTAGTACTACTTGATGAATCTTTAGTTTGTCATTGTTGTCCTTAATTTTTGAGGTCTGATCCTATATTCTAGATGTTGGATTAGAGACCCAACATTTACTTAAAAACATACTTAAAACATCTCATAAACCCCCATAGAGCATAACATATATATAGCATAAACATTCCCCATCAATTTAGGTTAAAATTGTTGGGTAAAGGACTTTCGACGATCAGTTCAGTGAACAAAGTCCTTTGTACAAAGACTAAAGTTTGTATTTCGCCAGCAAGTTCAACTGCCACTAGCTTATTTTGCCACCAGTTTCGGCTGCTGAAAGTCCCACCTTCGGCAATCAAAGTTGGACTTCCAATTCTTCCCTACAAGTTGTTCCCAGTTTCGACAGCCTAAACCCCCACTTTAGGCCGCTTAACCTGGGTTTTGGTAGTGACCAACTCCTTAGTTCTTGCATAATTCTCATACCAAAACCTTTAGCAACATAATTGAACCACATGCAACTTAACATTTCATCATTCCATGCATTTTCATCAACTTTTTAAACTTCCATAAGCCTAACCATATGATTTCCTTCTATTCTTTAACATGTATTTCTAATTTAACTTTTCTAACGTGTTTCCAACATCATTTACACAGACATTTCTTTCTTTTGTTCATCATTTGGTCATTTGGTCAATTTCCTCAACATTCTTCATTTTAACCTAATTTTCATTTGCATGCATCTTTTCTTTCATAAATTCATTGTTTCTAACCATTTATCATCTAACTAACCTAGATTGAAGCCCTTGAATGTGCTTAAAGTTTCAAACTAAACTCTTCCAAACGTTCCCTTGCTTCAAATGCCTTTTTCTTTAATCTTGTTCTTACATTCAATTTCCACTTGGTTTTCTTATTTTAATTCAATTAGGTTTTTTGGACTGATAATCGGTGAGATTGAGAGAAAAGAGTAAAGTGAAATTGGTCAAAAGTTCTTCTTTGGTTGGCTGCCTCCACTATTTATAGTGAAGGTGGCAAATATGGGTTCGATGGCAAACCCTTGAGTTCGATGGCCAAACCTGCCTTTTCAGAGTAGCCCTACATAAACTTCACTTTAATCCCTCAATTTTATCTTCTTTTCATTTTAGACTTTGAAATTTACATTTTACTCCTTAAACTTTTATAATTCAACATTTTGTTCCCTAAACACTATTATGGCCCGATTTATGAATATTCCATTAATCTTCCTGGTAAAAATTTAGAATTTTACATTGAAAATGTGTCGGGTGTTACACATAAACTGAAATAAGTAATCTCTATAATTTATTTACATACAATCCTATATTCAATATTATAGTACATATTCAACATCACATATCACATTTTAAGCATGCATAGTGATCATTTTAAGACACTTTTTCAATCATCCATAAAACCCTTTAGAACTTAACCTAATTTCCATTGCATGTCCCATTTTCTTTGTGAATGTATCTTTTCTAACATTAACTAACCTAAATTGGAAGTCTAACTTGTTGGAGACCTGAATCTAAGCCTCTTTCTACCAACTCTTTCTAGTTATTCCTTCCTTGAAGCTTTTTCTTCAATTCTTCTCCTTAACTTCAATGTTTCAGTTTTCTTTTAAATTAACTTCTTGCTTAATTTAATTTTCTTTGAGTTTGAAGGTTTAAATTCTTTGTGAAATTGGGAGAATTTGAGAGAGTTTGGAATTTCTCACTAAAACCTCTCTTTGGTCGGTTGCCTCCACTATTTATATTGGAGGTGATTAACTGGTTTCGGCAACCAAACCTTAAGTTCGACAGCCGAACCTAGTCTTCTAGGCTTGCCCAAGCCAAACTTCTTTTTTAATCCTCTAACTTTTCTATCATTTCATTTTAATCCCTAAAAATTTACATTTTGGTCCCTTAAGTCTTTTGACTTGACATTTTTATCCATAATCACTATTTTGGCATAGGTCTAAATATTCCATGAACATTTCGATCAAAAACTTGAAATCCAACATTAGAAAAATGTCAGGTGTTACACAAAGTGTCTTCAAGGAACTCCCAACATATTCTTTCATATGTCTTCTCCAAATCCACTTTGATTGGTAGAAATCCTTTCGTCCCTCCTTTATTCCTCATAGAGTGAATGACCTAACCTCTTGTGCAATTAGAATATTATCTACTATGTTCCTGCCAAGGACAAAGCTTGCTTGATTGTGAGTGATAATATAAGGTAGCACACATTTAATCTGATTTACAATAACTTTAGAAATAATTTTATACACTATGTTACACAAAGAGATAGGTCTCAAGTAATTTAAAACAATGGGGTTTGCAGTTTTGGGGATAAGGGTGATAAGAGGGCACACACAGCCTCTTCAAGCTTTGAACCATTCATGAATTGGGTAAATATCACAACTTATCTTTGAACTTTAACTTGTGTAACACTATCGTCCCTCAACTTAAAATTGTAACATAAAACTCCCTCAACTATGAATATCGTAATACAAAAGTCCTTTTCACCTATTACAGCCAATTAGTAAGTCACTTGCTTACGTGGCATTTTTCCACATCAGCAAAATAATTATCACATCAGCTATTTTTCTCTCTCTCTCTCTCTCTCTCTCTCTTCCCTCATCAGCAAAAAAATTGAAGGACAATTTTGCTACAATAATTAAAGTTGAAGGACAATGCTGTTATATAGCTGAAAATTAAAGGACAATGGTGTTACATTATCAAAAGCTAAAAAACAATGATTTTACAGACAAACACAATATTTATCAAGTGATTTTAATTAGTTTAATTTAATTAATCAAAGAGTTAAAGAGAAAGAAGAGAAAAACAACTCAATTAGTAGTTATCTTGTGGATAACATCTAAAGTAAAGGAATGATAAATCTAGCAGATTCAGTGGGTTACCCAGCAAAAGTTGGGCAAAAAGATAAAGAGGAAGAAAGTAGAAAAAAGTTCATGGCAAAGATGATGCATGTACAGGCAAAATAATAACTAATATGAACATGGTTCTTCTGATAACCTCTTGCTACAATATTGTATCCTTAGTTATGGAGAGGAAAATGGATATTATTGGCATATAAATGGAATTTATGAAGTAAAATATTAACGAAAACCAAAATGCATTATGATAAAAGTGGATTAGCCTTAGTTTCCCTCTTTGTAGCTACTATTGTATTAGCTAAGTTTCATTTTTTCACTTGTTTGTTGGTACTAACCTGAATAATGTTCTAAATTTACATATCCTTCCTTCTTTATTTCCTGAATATGGTATGTCCAATTTACTTGAGGATTCATGAAATTAGGGGCAAAATATTGTGGCTTATGGATTGGTGCATAATCATTACTGGAGAAGGAACAAATAGGAAGGTAGAAATTTTAAAAGCAATCTTGATTTGACTAGCTTGCAAGGGTGATATTTGTTTCATTTGTGTAGACTTATTAGTTGAGCGTAAGGCAAAAGAATGAAAGATAGAAGTTCAAAAAGATTTCATGTATTGTTTTGAAGCACACATTTATCTATTTAAACAAAAAGAAGCCTTTAGTTTGCCCATAGAAACCCAAAGCGGTCTGTTTGCATACTCATTCTAATCGTCTAGAAAGTTTGTATTTTGCACATTGACAACCTCTAGATTTGATGCAAATTTCTCACCATTTAATTTGAGATAAAAAAAAATATTAAGAGAGTTGAAATATGCAAATATTGGAGTACTAAAATATACAACAACTGTTGCTTTTTAGTCCGCAAGTATACGGATCGCAATGTAGTAATAAAATATCGTTCCCACAAGGAACGAGAAATGTCCATTTATTACTCATTTTTCATGTCGTGTTTGCAATAAATCGGTACATCCATAAATCATTTACTAATTCTAATAAGACACCTAGATATGAGCAATTAGACATAAATATGTATAGAAAAACAGTAACTCAAGTAATATTAGATCATATCTTTATAAAATCTTCCTTTTCGTCAAAACTCGGTTTTTAGGAATTCAATATTCTTAAATGCATTCATAATGTTTTAACTAACCTCTCATCCTATATTAAAATCATGATATACATTTACATCTAAATGTATTTCATTCCTCATTTTAACAAAATATTAACCTAGAACTTGTTCTTTGATTATTTCAACAAGGTACAGTTAAATTTGGTCAAAATAAGTTAAACATGTATCATGCACTTTGCTTTACACATTATCATGTTTAAGCCAAATGTTATGTTATTGATATGGATTGCTTGAGTTATTTCTGAGAATAAACAAATCATTGAAAATAAGATTCAAGATCAATAAAATAACTTTAAGAAATAATGAATTCATAAAAATCCACATATACAATGTTGGTTTTGCCAAAAGTAATAAAGTACAACAACCAAGAGATCTTAATGAACAAGAAGGAATGTACAAAACTGAAATCACTTCTCGCCTCTATGAGGGCATCACACCTCGAGGAATCTCTTGAGTTGTTGCTAGACTTGATCGTTGGAATGACTCTCGCCTTTTCCTAAAAAGAGACTTGAGTTCTGCTACTGATTTCTTTGTATTATTTTCCTGTTTTTATTGCTCTCTAGATGACCTCCCCGATGCTCCCTTTTTTTTGCTTTTTTATAGATGGATGAAGTTTGGAAGTGTGAATAACCGAATTTTGAGCCTATTTTCCCGGACTGCAAACAGTCCGGCCAGACCGGAGGTCTTTCGGAAAAGTTTCCGGAAGTATGCCAATATGGTACTCAAAACATCCAGAACGTCGCGAGGAATCCAAAGGTACTCTCGGAATAATTTTTGGAGGTCCGGAACTCCAGAAAAAGCCTTCGGAATGAAAATTGCCCTTCGACGGCGGGCGCAGCCGCCCTCTAGCCGATTTTTGCCTATAAAAGCAGCTTCCGGCTCCAGTTTTCAGTACACCGCTTGAATTTTCAGCATTCACTCTCCCTCCTCGCTCCTTGCGATTCTTTACTGCTTTCCTTGCATCATTCATTGCATTCTTATTTGAGTTTTGGTCACTTAAATTAATTTTAATTTAAGATCTGGCAAGCTGAAGCTCCGCAATAGAAGACTCCTAAACCAGGTACACTTCTCTCCAAACTCTATCTTTTTAAATTAAAGCATCATATGCACTCTTCTCTTCTACTTAAACTCTAAGCCAAGCATAATAATGCATGCATATCATCTCATTAAACAGATCTGAGCTAAATGCCCGGTTAATTAATAATCGTGGTATTAATGCTAGATCCAAGCTTATGGGCCACAAATGTCTAGTTGATTCATAACTATGGCATAACACCCTAAGCTCAAATAATTGTGGCTTCAAAGCCTAAATCCTGTTTTGGCATTAAATTGCATACATAGTCCAATCAATTGGCAAACTAATTGCCCAATCTCACTCAGTTAAATCAGATACAGCCTAAAAGGCTCAATAAAAGCATACTTGCCCAATAGGCCTAAAAAAATGGTCCAATGACATCAGATCTGGCCCAAAATGGCCCATGAGATCAGATCAGGCCCATAAGGTCTAAAGCTCACCCATTTGGCTTAAAAAGCCCAAATTCATAGATTTGGCCCATAAGGCCCAATATTTGCATTTTTGCCTAAAAGGCCCATAATTCACCATTTGGCCCTAAAGGCCCAACTAAACCAATTTGGCCCTAAAGGCTCATAATTCACCATTTGGCCCTAAAGGCTCATAATTCACCATTTGGCCCTCAAGGCCCATAATTCATCATTTGGCCCTAAAGGCCCATAATTCAAAATTAGGCCCTAAAGCCACAAAATCACCATCAGGCCACAAAGGCTCAAAAAACTCAATTTGGCCACAAAGGCCCAAAATTCCCAAATTGGCCCAAAAGGCCCAAAATCACATTTAGGCACCAAGTGCCCAAAAAATCCATTTTGGCAACAAAAAGCCCAAAACCCATTTTGGTACTAAGTACCCAAAATCAAAGCCCTTTTAAAAAGGCATTTCCGAACTACGTTGACTTTGGTCCCTTATTCAAATAAAGGGTACGTAGGCATGTTTGGGATTAAATCTCAAATACCAAGTCTAAAATCATTCAACATTTTCCAAAATCATTCTAAAATCATTCAGCATTTTCCAAAATCATTCATAATCATTCA
>CAOGCB010165105.1:0-12586 GCA_948266635.1 Cnidoscolus chayamansa | reverse complement strand
TATAATATATTAATATTAATCCAAGAAACTACTCTGCAATGATAGTTTATATATTATTAATTAAAAAAAAAATCCATATTGCTTGGGGTCTTGAGGGATTTTTCTATATTTAAACAAACACTCACTTTGTTCTCATTCCCAACCCTCCATCTCCAGTTGTTCTTCAGACTCCAAACTCATCATCTCAATACAGAAAACAAAGTATAAGGGAGCAAATATGGAACAATCCAAGTCCAGGTTTCAGAGGATTTGTGTCTTTTGCGGTAGCAGTACAGGCAAGAAAGCTAGCTATCAAGAAGCCGCTGTTGAGTTGGGAAAAGAATTGGTAATATACTTCATATGCATGTATTGGTTTCTCTTTCTGTCTTCCTTCTTTTCTCATTCATTTATGTTTCACTGAATCTTATAAGCCAATCCTAATCTGGACCTGTTTCGGTTTTCTTTCTCTCTTTTTTTTTCTTTCTGTTTCTGGGTGTTAGAAAGAAACTCAGTACCCAGCTAGCTCCAAAGAGTTATTTTTTATCCCTTTTTGAAGACTTTGAATTGCCATTTTATGTTTTTGGGGATTGGAATTTTTCTCCAACGTACGGTGTCTATGTTGGCTTTGGATATTCACAGAGTGCAATTCAGCGTCCTCTTCATTTTCCTGACACATATGTATATAGTTTTTCTGTCAGTGATCTTCAAAGTGTTTGTTTTTTTGCCAAAATGTTTCTCTTTTGTTATTTGTTCCTTAGTTTTCAAATTTTTTTACCTTCTGAAGTTTGTATGTTCATTACAAATACATTCCCTTGTTTTTTTTTCTTCTCTTTCCCAATGGATCCGGTGGTGATTGCAGTGTGCTGCTATAATCTGCAAGTGGGAAATTGAAAGAAACAAGGTCTAAACGTGGGCTTATGATTTGAGTTAATTATCTGATAAGGGTGAGAAGGTTTAGGGTTTATGTTTGGCATGAAGGCTGCTAGCTGTAACCTGTCTGTCAGTTGAGCAGCCTTCTTGCATGATCCTTGTTTAATTTTTATTTTGGAAACCCATTTAAAATTTCTTGACAACAAATGGAAAAAAGAATAAAAAACTTTGTTGCTGTTCCCTGGGGAACCAAACGTGCTACCTTGGAATCATGACTCCCTTTAAGCGTGTATTTAGAAACCGTGGAGGCACTTCCACAAGCTTCAATGACCAAACCACCATGATTTTTTGTTTATGGGATTCTTTCGAGAATGCTTATTTCACTCGCTAGCCATTCCCTCCAAGCTTATTATTACTGCAGTTGTCATGTCATTTAATTCTAGTTAAATAGTATTGTTTAGTGTTTTTCGTTGATGATTGGACTCTGTGACACGTGTTAACTGGTTTGGCTTTCGATGAGTTTTGAAGGTGGAGAGAAGGATTGATTTGGTCTATGGAGGTGGAAGCGTGGGATTGATGGGTCTTGTTTCTCAGGCAGTGCATGATGGTGGGCGCCATGTTCTAGGGTTAGTCTCTCTCTCTCTCTCTCTCTCACTTTGTCTCCCAAGGGACTTAGAAATTGGTTAGCGACAGAATTCCCCGTTATCTTGTCACTAGAGCCATGAACATTTGCCCAATTTTCTATGAAGTGATAATCAGAGTTCTCGTTTCTCAAACCTGCTCAAAGACAAACATCATGGGATCAAATGTTGGCCCACCCGGAAAAAGGGAATTCTGCGATTTTCTTTTTCCTTCGAAGCCATGGAAGATAAAAAAGAAACAAAGAAAAAGAAGGATTGCTTTTCTTTTGTCAGTTTTCAGGATCTGTGAACATGGTACTAAATACTAATTGCTGATGAAAGAATATGGTGTGTTGTATGGTATCCGTAAGTGTTTGTTAACTATGATAATTTTTCAATTTATTTCTTAACTGATATTCAGAAAGGCCCTTTTAGCACAGTCTTGTGCAGTTGGATAAAGTGAATCTGTTTTGTTCCTCGCAATGTCAGTGCAATACAGTGTCTTCCAGAGGAAAAGACACTGAAAAGCTTGCTAGAAAGCACCTAAACTTTAAGGCAATGATTATAGTACTTCTCATTCCTTTTAGAAGACCATGTTCATGAATAGTAAAAGGGTTCACCGCTTTATTTTCGGAAAGACCCTGTTACCCCTTTTACAATTTTCATATACTTTTTAGATTTACAGATTAGAGCAAGCATATCGCTTTGACACTTTCACTTTGTACTGAAACTTTCTCTTGTACCATTTAATCTTCAACGTTAGTCTTGATTTCTGGATTTAATGCTTTCTATTTAGGTAATTTGTTAATGAAGATTATGGTTTCTATTTGTTTTGCAGAGTTATTCCAAGGACACTAATGCCTAGAGAGGTGAGTTGAGACACTAGCATAAAGAAAATTCTCCTTTTGGTCTTTTTCATTATCGTATGCAATAACTTCATTTTTTCTAGTGAGCAAGTACAAAGGCACTTAAATCACGAGTACTTTTGGAACCTGCATTTATTTTGGTCTTCAAGCCCGCTGGATGACCCTATTTCTCTGCTTACTTTCTGCTACCTCGTTTTTTGCATTTAGCAGGCACTTCTATAGGTTCAAACAAGGTTTACTAGATTATGAATTAATGCACTTAGTTACGAGTGCCGACCTATTTGTGGAGCTAAACTAGACCTTGGCTGAGGATAATATTTGTAGTCGTAGTAATATTAACACAAGCTATGGTTGCAGATAATTGGTCAGACTGTTGGAGAAGTAAGAGCTGTTTCTGATATGCATCAAAGGAAAGCTGAGATGGCACGTCAAGCTGACGCTTTCATAGCCCTTCCAGGTAAGGTTTTCATCCAAAATTTGTTTGCCGGTGGGGCTTAGGTCTGATTCCCAAATCAGTATTGTCACAAAATGACAATTTATTACATAATATGAAGCATACACTATAATTTATTTTTGTAATGACGTGTGATATTTATTGATGACAGGAGGCTATGGCACCCTTGAAGAATTGCTGGAAGTTATTACATGGGCCCAGCTTGGCATTCATCGCAAACCCGTAAGAAATGTTCTCCTCTATCTTGTTCAATTGTAAGCCAAAAATTTGACGACAAGCAATTTATGTGTAAATTTCTTCCGATAAAAACGAAACATTCATTAGAAAGATGTAATAAAAGACATGAATAATCTTCAAACTGATGAACTATTAAAGATTTAAAATGACAAAAAGGAAAATGACATTAGTTAAATGTCGGTAACAAAAGAAAACATAAAACAGAATAAAAGGAAAAATTCCCACTTCTTTAATCTCCAAGTTAGGGAAAATGTATGAACAAGTTATATTCGTTATCATGTAGCACATGTGTGCATTATTAAAGTAAGAAATCGAGGTTCTCAAGTCTTTAAACTATAGGAATAAGAAGACGTCTTTAGTTAACATTCAAGAAATTGTAAAAATAAAGAAAGGACCTTTGAGTATGGGGAGGGAATCATAAGAAACAACAATGTCCAATATGTCTTCCACCCACCATCCACAAACGCCCAAATGGAAAAAGATAAAAAAAAATTCTGTTGAAGGGGATTAAATATAATCAATGTATCATTTCAGCAACCAATTGAATTGTAATGGGTTCTTGCAACTAATTTTTTTTAAATGCTATTCTTCAGACACTTATCAAAGACATGATGTCATGTTTGATGGGTCTGGAATTCTAATTAATATATTCGATTTCACATGTTAAAATATCTTTATCTGGTGCATAAGCTTAATAGCTTGATGGAACGTGTTTGATATGCCGTGTTTCTTGAGCACACGGCTCTTAACTTGTTGGTCTTCCATATACTTGAAAGAAATAGTTAGCTGATGCCTTTCTTGGTCAATAAATTTCTATAAATTTAGCAAAGAAGCACCAAAGAATCAAATCATGTGGACTCCAATGGGTTCACATGAATAGATAGCTTAACACATGATTTTTCAATCATGATCATGCTACATGATCTCCATTATTAATATTGATTAAGATGATCTCCCTTTGAATGGGAGAAAGAAAATTCTCAAGTAGCCTTAAAAAATGGCTGGTCAAAAGAAAGTGGTTCTTGTTCCGTAGGTTAAGTTGCTTCACTAGTTACATTTTTCTTTATTATTAGAAGTTGAAACTTGGATGTCTGACTAATAGTTTAATCATATAAATATTGAATCTTTTTGCAGGTGGGTCTCTTGAATGTTGACGGCTTTTACAACTCATTGTTGTCTTTTATCGATAAAGCGGTGGATGAGGGTTTCATCTCTCCTGCTGCTCGTCGCATCATCGTCTCTGCACCAACTGCCAAGCAATTGGTCAGACAACTTGAGGTAAATACTACTTAAAAATGGTTCTGGTCCACATTAAAAATTGTCTAAGTTCGGACTAAAGATCACTTGATTATAATATAAACAGCAACGTAAATGTTTCTGGGTATACGATGCATGGCAGGAATACGAAGCCGAATACGATGAAGTAACATCCAAGCTGGTATGGGAGGAAGTTGACAGACTAAGCTATGTGCCTGGATCAGGAGTAGCTACTTCATAGCACCATTGGAGTACATGCAAATGGATCTCTTTTAGATTTTTGGCTACTGGGTATATACTTTTATACGGTGTAGAATACCGTATATTTGGAGCACAATTTCTATCAAATGAAAAGAAAAAAATGTATACGTGTTGAGGAGGAAGGAAACTTTTCCCTTCCCTTTTTTGTGAAAACTGAAAAGTGAATGAATCAATTCAATGAAAATGAAAAGGTTTTGTACGGTCAAAATTGCCTGCTTCGGCTGGACTTGGCCAACGGTTTTGACCCGGAGGGTTTGATTTGGATTTATGATTAGTTTCATTCCATTTGATTCACGTAATAATACTAAAGTATTATATTAAAAAAAAAAAAAAGAAAAAGAAAGAAGGAATGTATTATAAAAAGAGAGAGTATTAGATATAAAAAAAAAAAGGGAACAACTCAACTATGGATAAGATTGAAAATGATTGATTGCAAGTGTAGAATTAAATAAATAAATAAATAAAAAGAGGTTGGCGTTATGACATTTGAACCAACGACAAGGTAGAGAACATCCACATTTCGTGGAGGATTATTTAGAAAATTATAATCAAAACCTTTGAATTCAAACCAGTGGTTTTACATGTGAGTCGCATGTCTTTCGTTAATAACGTCTAATTGCGTTTAAAAATGAACTTATGCAACACATTAATTATTAGCTGCTCAAACCATCAAATCATTGCAACTTCCAACTGCTCTAATTTATGGATTCAAACATCAATTAAACCTAAATTTTAATCAAAATTACGTTCTATTCAAATTTCGGAAGGAATTGTTATGGGCTTTATTTCAAAGACATACCGATAATTTTTATGGGCTTTTAATTTTAACATTACAGAACAATCATTCGCACACCCATATGGACAAGGGAAGGAATTAAGAGAAGTAATTTGTTTTGTGCATCAGTACTTCCACAAAAACATTAGAGCCAATTTCTTTCTCAATGCTCTTATTCCAGAAACTGCTCCTAAAAACTCAAAGTGCCTAAACCATAAAATTACATGAAAAACAACAAAAATGTTTTACATCTCCCTATTTAGACATTGATATGAAATTTCAATGCTAATCCCTCTTATATTGCTGCAAAGTACTCCTTGCTCAGCTTGGGGTCTGGCTTCATGGATTTCTCTCCAGGCTTCCATCCTGCTGGGCAAACTTCATCTGGATTTTCTTGCACATATTGCAATGCCTGATGCAAGCACAAAATGCAAGGAATGACAACTGATTAGATCATAACAAAACACATGCCAACTACCATTCCTACAGTCCCTTTAATCAAAGTCTATCTTAATTAATAAAATCCTTTGTATTTTAGACAATCGTTACTCCAACATTGCGTATCATGAATCATAATCACCTGGAGTGTTCTCAATGTCTCGTCAACACTTCGCCCAATAGCAAGATTGTTAATGGTGGAGTGTTGGATTACTCCTTCCTTGTCAATAATGAAAAGCCCTCTCAAAGCAATTCCCTGACATCACAAAGCCAAATGTTCCAAGAGAAAAAGTATGAACCTCAAAGATCTAGGCAGCATGCAGAAGTTTAGTGATAGTTATAAATAGATGAGAAAATATTGATCCCAACATATTATAAAATAGGATCAATATGTTTGAAAATACATATGTATGCAAAAGCAGAACACATAATGAACAAGGTAAGCTATTGCCAGTCTGGACAAATAGTTACAGATCCTACAAGAAAAAGATGCAAGGATTGTATCAAAAAAAGGATTGCTCCCGCATGAAAAGTGTTATTTTTGTGCGGGTGGCACTCATAAGATGGCAAAAATGACCACGTCCCATACCTGATCAGGGATTAGCACCCCATAAGATTTTGAAATTGATTTGGTGACATCAGATATCAAGGGATAATTCAAATCTCCAAGACCGCCTGACTTTCTATCCGTTTGAACCCATGCAAGGTGGGAGAACTACATGTACACAAGAGAATCAGGATCAACAAGCAATTTTGAATTTGCTGTGAAAAAAGCATATTATACATTATATTTAAAAATTGTAAACTGATTACACATTACTAAACAGAGACAAAGCCTAAAATAGCAGCTGTTTTAACAATGGTCTAACCATAACACAACCTCATAACTAATTACTGGACACAACTTAATAAACAGTATAACTCCTATATAACAACTTATGCAGGTATCACAAAATAAAATTGAGATTTTTCACGATAAATACCTTTTTCCTAGTTTCTCTTTCAAATAAATCTTTTTTATTTGCAGAATTTTGACAGACATTTCAGTTGATAAAAGAAAAGTGATTAAGAATATATTTTCAACATGAACCAAAATCTTAAACTCACTGAGGTCATTCTGAAATCAAGATATGAACAAGGAACTAGGGCTAAGGTGAAAGTTAGAGAAAGAGAGAAACAAGAAAACCATATGATGGTCTTTTCTGGCTACAACTTTATAAATGCTGAAATACAAATCTACATGTATGAAAACACACACACACAGATATTCCAACCTGTCTGGATCCATATTCTAAATGAGATTGTTTATGACCATATTCTCAATAAGGTAGGCAAAAATACGTATAGTCATCTAGGAGATTTGCTAAAGCCATATTTAAATGAGAAGATTTGTATGAGCACACGCAAAAAGAAAGCAATTCATAAAGTAAACTAAAAGTACATAGAACACTGTCACAGAAAGATGAAGTCAGTTGCACAAGTTATTGCAATTTTCTTACTGACAAGAAACTTACCACACTGTCAACTGAAACACCTAATATTTCAGTGTTTAGCTTATCAAACTCTGCGTAGCGATCACTGAAAGCAGTGATCTCTGCATACAAGAGAGTACAATTAGGATTAACAGTCACCAAAAAATTATACTTTATATTTTGTTTAACATAAACAGACCTGTGGGGCAAACAAATGTGAAGTCCAATGGATAGAAAAAGAGAATCACATATTTCTTCCCAATATATTCTGAGAGTTTAACCTGAAGCAACAGCAGAACAGTCAAAACAGAATAAAAATACCCGACATAGTGTGAGAACCACAAGGCAAAAGAACATAATCCACCCTCTCATAAAAATTTCACAATGTACCTTGGAAAATTGTAGTCCCTTAGCTGATATCCTATAAATTACTCAAAGCACATTTCGTAGACACAAGTGCAGAATTCAGGCAGTCCCATTATTTTAGCCTTTTGCAAGAACTGTGTCAGCTCCCCATAACACCCTATGGCCCCAAGCCCCACAAAACCATGACCCAATGACTAACCATGCAAATTATGATATTCAGAGCAGCAATTGATAAGATTTCAAGCCCAAACTTCTCTACATTGAAAACATTCTATTTCTAAGCTTCTGCACGAACGGATATGTCTACATGTATTTTAATAAAGTGTCATTTCTCTTTACAGAAAAAAAAGAGGGAAAAAGAGCTTGATAATTATAGAAAATTTATGGCGACATTGGTACCTCACAGCATTATCCTCATTAAACGTACCTTAATGAACTCCTGATCAAAAACAGCCTCTGCTTCGAAATCTGGTGCTGTATTCCCAACCAGTGGAAGGTCACCCTACGAGAAGATATACAAAACAAAAAAAAACTACTTGTCAGAATTCAATTCGTTAAATGAAATTACCACTAGGAGAATCAGTCAATTTTTGGTCTCAAAATCAACAAATCTAAAAATATGACATACACTGGCCTTGACAGCGAAGCTCTTCCTCGAATGAGAGCCACGATTCAATGAGATGGATCGGGTGGAGCGAGATTGCAGTGGCTTGCAGTGGCCAAAGAAGGAAGTAGGGAGAGTTAGGGTTTGAGAGGGTCTTGAGACGGGAGAAGCCATAGATTTGGTAGTGGCGGCTACTGAGGAGATTAGACCGGTGGTTGAAGTAGCGGAGCAAGCCATTTCTTCTTCTTTTGACGGAAGAGACAAAGCGGAAAGCACCAGTAAGCAGTCGCCCTCTCCCTTCAAAGGCTTGAGAAATGGTAGGTGAAGACGGAAGATAATATCCACAGAAAGTGGAGACTGTGTTTGGCAGGCTTTGGTGGAATTGGGTTTTATAGAAAAAGAGCTGGCCGATCAAGCCCAGCCCATCCACCGAGGCTTAGCCAGTAGCCACTTTCAGTTTCTATTTCAGATAGCATTCTCATCAACATCAAATCATAAGCTTCGAGCCTTATCCTTCCCCACCACAGGAATCACAATTTTCTTTATACTTTCTTCTTCTTCACTCTCTCTCAAACCCCACCATGTAGCTCTTGCAGCAACGATGCAAGAGAAAGTCCATTTCTTTTCCAACCACAAATCCTCATTTCCTTACCCTTTCAAGCTCCACAATTTTCCCTCTTCTCACCATGATTTTCCCTCTCTTTCTTGCTCGAGAACCCTTCATTTTCCCTCCCTTTCCTCCAAAACAAACACTATTTCTACCCCTCCCAAGCTTCCCAAAACAACTGAAATCCCTTCCTTAGCTGAACCTGTTAATAACCCTCCTCCGCCGTCACCACCCAATGCCGATTTTCAAGAGAAAATGCTTTATCTGGATTCCATAGGTATCGACGTATTCTCCCTCGTCGACCATCACCGTTCTGTTATTCTCTCTGCCTCCCTCGCGGACATAAAATCCATCGTCGATTTATTTACCTCCATGAACTTCAACTCGCTGGAGTTCCGGCGGATTGTTTCAATGTGTCCAGAAATCCTCGCCTCCAATGCCTCCACCATCCTTCCTGTCTTCACCTTCCTCCTCCGCGAAGCCCGTGTCAACGGCTCCGATATTAAGCGCGTTATCAACCGACGCCCCAGATTGCTTGTCTCTAGTGTCAAGCAGCGGCTGCGTCCCACCCTATACTTCCTCCAAAGCATTGGCATAGAAGAGGTAAACAAACATACCTATCTGCTCTCCTGTAGCGTGGAAGACAAACTATTGCCGAGAATTCAATACTTTGAGAAAATTGGTTTCCTTTATAAAGACGCCATGTCCATGTTTAGGAGGTTCCCCCCACTATTTAATTACAGTATAAAAGACAATATTGAGCCCAAATTGAATTACTTCGTGGTGGAAATGGGAAGAGATTTGAAGGAGCTCAAAGAGTTTCCCCATTACTTTTCATTTAGTTTAGAGAATAGGATTAAGCCGAGGCACCAATCCTGTGTAGAGAAGGGTATGTATTTCCCTCTACGTGCTTTGTTAAAGACGAACGAGGAGCAATTTCGAGGTAGATTGGATGTTTGTTGTAATTCTTCAATGCCATTGAGCTCTTCTCCTTTGTCATGTACAAGTTGTCATATTGATTCTAATACAGAGTAAATTTTTATTTTATTTTTCTGCATCTTTGAATTGGTGTGCCTGTGAATTGTTATTTAAATGTTATTGCTTTTTATTTATCTTTCTGTTTTCTGATTGTTTGAAGCCTATTATACAACTTCTATTCATATAATGTATAGGAGGGTGAGCTGGGTGAGCTTTGGAGCAGTGGCATTTAGTGGGTGGGTTTATGGTAACATCCTCTGCGCAAATTTGAGGGCGAAGCTGCATTTGATAGATGACTAACCATTCAAATTCACAAAAATAGTGTATATTAGTTGCACTAGTATTGATGGGTTATTCATTCTTGATTTGTTTGATTTTTTTCTTTTTTGTTTTGGTGGGGGAGGGGGTTTCTATTACCTGCATAATTTGCTGTTGATGCTAAACTTATGATTGCCATTGAATATTTATGGTATGATGTCTGTGAGATTGAAATTATTCAACTGAAGTGTGTAGTTACTGCTGGTGCAGCAGTCACACTGGTGTTGTGTTTGTTGGAGATGGGAATAGAAAAGAAGGAAACTTGATAAAGAAAAAGATCAAGTGAATAAAAGTAGGAACCTTCAATGTTATGTTTTCTAGTTTAGTTGTTAGTTTGTGCTGATTTTGATCTTTGGTGATATGGTCCAAAATAAAGCCAACATCCAAGATGCTTCCGCCTATCATACTTCCCTGACCTGAATGAACATTGAGATGTCAGATTGAGAGTTTGTACAGAGACGAAAAGAAACAAGAAAGCATATGAGAGAGAGATCAATTTTGTAGAAAAGAGAAGGTTGTGTTATTCATCTTTTCTGTGATGGTACATCTGTGTTTTATGCATGAACGAAACTATGATTCTATTCTAGAAGCATCTTGTGAGTAGCTGTTGCCAGCTGGTGTGTTCTTCCTGCCAACGCTAACTGTTTTCTTTACCATGCACAACAACACGTTTTTTATTCTTTGGTACCAAGATGGATGATGCATCATGTGTTAATGATACACAGCGTATTACTAACATATCCAGTGTGCACCGTTTTAAGGCAATGCTTAAGCCTGAACTGCGTAAGCTTGAACTCTTTTCTTCTGTACTTTATCAGAGTTCCTTCCATTCGTGATGACCTGAGTAGGCTTGATTGGATATTTCTTCTCTTCTCCTAATAATAAGAAGGGAGTTGAACTGAGCACAACCCACAGGAGATGGGGTTCTGGAGATTCTCCTACCCTTGACATGACCAGAAGGACAAGAATTAGGATTCTCAGATATGCCTAATCACTATAAGGGAGCTTCACTTGTCCCTTAGACCATACCTTAAACGGGTAGAAATATGAGCGTCCTAAAGACAGGTAAAATGGGGGGAGGGGAAAAGGAGAGAAGGACAATATAATTTTTTCTATTTCTTCTAACGTTCAACATACTTCAATTCTTTAGCATAACATGGTTCTCTGCGCCTTTCAGTATTCAATCTTCAAACGTCCAATGTCATATACTTGAACATTTAAGGCTCCTTGCTGGAGAACCCACAGGTGGTAAACCTGTACTTTTCTTGTATGAATTCCAATATCCTCATTTTCACAAGGAGCTTCCATCTTGAAACGCCTATAAAAGGGAAGCAAGACCCTTTTTTGAATACCTCACCTATTCTCCAAGAGGTGAATTCCAGGGGCTTGGGTATGTTGATGACCATCTGGTAATTGGTGAAATCCTCTATTTTTCTTGTGTTTTTGACACATTACTGTAGAATCTGTGCTATTAAAACTTCAAGTCTCTAGCGTCCTGAATGAGGATAGATACTCTCGTGTATTATTTCTTGTTCGTTTGTTAGTGCAATTTGCCCATGTGGAAGTTTCACTGGACAAATTTATGGAGGATCAATTGGCTCTACTGAGGTACAGATTGTTTGAGCAACCACTGGTGTTTAGGGTGTAAATTAAATAATAATTATTGTTGGATCCACCAAATTCCTTTAAGAGTTATCTCCCTTATATAAAACTAGGAAACTAGCAAAATCCATACATGCATTAAGGTGTTTGATAAATTGGAACTTGAAGCTATAGCTTTAATATGTTACAATTTCTCATTTACCAGGCGTAGGCACATTTAATGCATTCTTTTTATCACAAATTATGGAAGATTAATATAACATGTTTTTGTAAATTGGCATTTTATCTTTACATCAATGTGCTGTAGCTTTTCATTTAGCTTTTTATTAAAAAAAATCATTGGTAAATAAGTGGCTTCCTGAAGCTATCTCACCTGAAGATTAGCTTCATTAAATTAGGATAAGAGAATGATGGCTTCAACTGCAACTAGATGGGCAGTCCAGTTGCACTCTCGATGTGCAAAGTTGATTGAACAAAACACTAAAGAAGCATTCTTGTAACAGAGAGGTATCCAAGGCACAGATAATTCCACTTGGAGGGAATGACTATAAGACCAGAAGTAGCATTTATGACTTGTTTGTCATCTCCTTCAAAGATGATAAAACTCCCTGCTTGCTTGTATTGGTTCGATACGAGCCAAACTTTACACCATTAAAGGATTTTCAGCAATCTTGAATCTGCTTTGTTGAACAAAATAGGATGGACCCATTGTGATCTCTAGCCATTAGAATGACAATGTGATTGTTCTTCAAATGTCAGAGCATCATCAGAAATGATATAATGGTTTGGAGGTAATCTTCATTTTGGAGTTTTGGCTCATTGCAACATTATGGAGAGCATAGTTAAGAATCTAAGGGTTTGGCTTCATGCTCTTCTTATACT
>CAOGCB010164828.1:0-10217 GCA_948266635.1 Cnidoscolus chayamansa | reverse complement strand
ATTGAATTATTTTTAAATTTACATGTATTGTAGAGATAGTGGGAAAGTGATGGATTAAAAATGGAAAACGTTACGACCCAAAAAGACGAAAAAGGAGGCCCCACCAAGCACATATTCAATTTTTTTATAAAGCAATTCAGAATCTTGGACTCTTTCTTTCTTTTCTACTTTAATTTCCTTGTGATCTTTCATATCAAGAACACTGACGTTGGTAAGATAGATGAACTAACATCAGCATTCACAAATAGGTTGTGTTTGAAAACCTTGTTTGATTGATTCACAGAGTCAAAGCAAGTGCGGAAATCTATAACTGCTTTTCCTGTATATTCAAGAATCAATACTTGACTATTAATTTGATGCAGCCTTTTCTTCATAATCATTCCTTCAGTTACAATAGAGTTTCAGCCTGAATTAAATGATTTCTAATACATATTTGCAACCCAAAAACAGTATCTTTTATAATAATAATAATTATTATTATTTTTTTTTTGAATATTTTATTTATTTATTTTTTTAATTGTTCTCTTGATTAATTGATTTACTCGTTAATGGAATTTAAAGGGAAGAAAAAAAAGAATCAAAATATGCAAGGAACTTGCCATTTTAATGATTTTGGCTCTCCAACATAGTTTTTCACAGCATAAAAGTCTTCTCAAACACACAAATCTTGGAATTGTTTTCAAAATCATATGTTTAGCTACAGAGGTTTGGTATGCACACATTAGCTTCAGAGTTTTGTTGTTCCTTCCATATTCTTCCAGTAACTCTAAGCTTTAGTTCTTTCCTATCACCTCCAGAAAAGAAGAGTGCCATATTTCGTTGAATAATGAGGCCATCATGACTGTCCCTCACCTTCCGATGGCTGTCTCGTATGCTTCGTGGGGAACCCTCCCAGATGAGTTTCCTGCCATTTGCCCCAACCTCAAGGCTATAACTATAACTACGTGCCTCAGTCTCATCACCCATGAAACGAAGGAAAGCCATGTAAACAGGGGCCATACCAAGCTGAAAGGCTTCAAAGTGAAGGCAGAAGTATTGGCCAAAACAATGAAACACCTAATCAAGCAAAAGACAAACATTCAGGAATCAAGGAGTTAACGAGTGAAAAAAGCAAACACCCGCAAAATGCATGCAAATCATGGTTGTTTAGCCGTTTCAGCAGCTTTCAACCCAGCCTTGTCCAGACAAATTCACGCACACAAAGTTAGTTTTTCAATGGTGGACACTGCAATTAGTGTCAAACCACATCCTCTCTGTAAGCGCTATTTAATCATTCATGCTGGTTCGCCAATGTGCTCAGGGACACATCAACCTTAATTGTTCTGCAAAGTGATAAAAAAAAGGCACCACCCTTTATAATGGAAATGTCTTCATCAATATTTAATACTAGCACTAATTGCCATTTTCCTTTAGGTTTAATGCGAATCCAGTATCATCTTTCCAATTTCAAAAAGATACAGTTTAGCTTATACATTACTGATAGAACATACCTGGTATTAAAGTATCATAGCATTGAAACTTAAGAATTATATGTGCAATCAAAATACTAAACCGAGTCCTTGGTTGAGGACTGAAAATAATACAGTTTTATAATGCTATCCTAAGGAACAAATTGTCCCCTTATTTGCAAACTACGTCTGTGTTATATGGTAAGGTCATTTGTGTTTTTCATGTAAACCTAAGGTAGATATTGTAATTAACCCTTAAAGACACTTCATCACAAATTTACCATGACATATCATCAACTTACACATGGATCATGGCACAACATTGCTGCAAATATATTAATCTAAAAAGAATGCTAAAATTACCGTCAGCATCCAAGTTGCATTCTCCACTTCGTGGGGATTTGACTTGACATAACGATGATTGAAAGTGCATCCTGTATGCATGTCCACCTTGTGATCATCCCTCAAATGAGAAACAAGGAAAGGAATATCTCCAACAGTAGAACATTCTGATCCAGCATATGGGCAATTGTAGGGCCTGAAGTTGCAAACTGCTTCATGCTTGAGTTTACTGTAATATGGGAATATCTCAGGGCACCCCAAGTTGCAATATTTGCATGGCAATTCAAGTGACTCAGCCACCTTCTCTAGTGCTAAACACCTAATATCTCCGAGCTCCTGCCGACAAGTGGGGCACCTATTGTGTACCCTTGCTTTACAGGTGGAACACAGTGTGTGTCCATTATGACACTGTAAAAAAACAAAATAGTTAAATGATTCATCCTATCAGGCACAAGGACAGCCACGCTTCAGCCTGCACAGTGCTACATTTTCATTCATCTAATTAACAAGAGATACATCTTTGCTTGCATTCTGAGAAGACCAAAGATAGATTGGGACATTCACATGAGAAGGTGAGTAACCACAAGAAAAAGAAAAAGGTGCAATCAACTAAATTCTTAAATATCCACTCAAAGCCACATATTCCACGTGATACATAAGAGAAAATTAGGGGGTAAAACCTTTTCATGGACCAAAAAATTGTTGATTAACTATGATTGAATGGACTAAAGGATGATCTTACTTCTTCGTATTTCTTAAATCTAGGGGAGCGTATATTTGGTTATAACTGAATAACTAAATTGATATTTTAAGGGTCTATTGAAATTTATGTTTAGTTAACCAAATACTCACCCCTACTTAAAATTTATATGATTTTCCATGTGAACTAAATTGACAAGAATTGTATTTTAGGGTAAAGTTGCACCCTAAAGCATGACTAGTTCCAAAGCTGGCTGTGCCTTTTGGAACTCCTAACCAAACATAAAGATGTTAGATAAATGTCTTTGGGTTGTCCCAAGAAATTTCAAGGATATCCAATCAAGTTTAATTAACATATAGAACTTTTGAACTAAGAAAGATAATAAATCATGTCAATGGGGACTCTAAACTTGTTCATTTCATTTTGACAAGAAAACTTTCATTTGATAATTTTTGTTATTCCAACTCTGATTTTTTATATTCCAAATGAAGATCATTCACTAGAATCCAATGAGAATGTTGGATACACCTATATGTCCCCCACATTAGCCTTTTAATCCCGATCAAGAAGGAAAAAACTAAATTTAAAATTTTTAGAAAAAAAATTGAGAATTTTATTGCTCATTTTCAAATACTAAAAACCAAAATATTTATTATAGAAAGCTATAGAGGTTCTGTTGTAAGTAATCCTTGACCCTAATTGGCAACATTGAGCTACGAAGTCAGTAGAAACAATTTTTTTTTTAAAATAAAAGAAAAACCTCTCTCTCTCTCTCTCTCTCTCTCTCTCATTCTTATATCTGTCCCACTGCTCTCACTGCCTCATTCAAGTTCAACCTCAGAGTGACAACAAAAAAATCCCTTTTTTGTAAAGAAATTAGGAGGGGGAAGAAAAGAAGTCTTCTCTATCAACGGAATCAAATATATTAACGAGGAGATTTTCTCTTGGATTGGAACTGTTTGAGAAAAGCAAGTTGGATTCTATTATTAAGAACCAAAGGTGTTTCAGGGGTTCTTAGAAAGGAAGCGCACGAATGGAACTCGCAGCTATTAGGATTTCGCAGTGAGGTTAATTTGACAGAGAAGAGGATTTCACTGAAGGAAATTGTGGAGTTTATTTAAGGGATTCACAGGACTAGGAAGGAGGTAACTTAGATGCCCATGAGTTTGCTGTTTTGCTTGGATTTGGTGCAACGGAAAGCTGGGGATTACAGGAGAGTTTTAATTAAAAATGCAATTAGGTTGCAGGAGTTAGTAAATGAGATTACTGTTAATAAAAAAAATTACAACGAAATTAAACTAACCTCACTTGGATATCAAGTATTAATGCTTACCTATGGCAATATCTCAAGTCCCAAAACACCTGTATAACTAATAACCAGGACGTCAGATTATACATCAAAGGTTTCCTTCACAAGCAAATAGTTAAAAGGGCACAAGATGCTTTGAAGTTTTATCAACAGATGTCACTCAAACTGATTCTTCTTTTTTCCATTGATTGACATACTATAAATCAAAGTCTTATCTATAATTGGTTTTCTAAACCACTTAACAGTGTCGTCTAGGCAAACATTCAGAAAGGATAAAACAATTGAACAAAAATCGTGTTCTTAATCTTATTCCAAGAACATAATGCTTTCCATTAAAACAATTTTTGTAAAGAAAAAGCATATAGCAAACAAACAAAACCCATAAACAGGCAAATGAGAAGCATCATCCCTGTCTTCAAACCCATTTATAATCCATTCAAATCCATCATAGACTCATTAATTCAACAATAATAACGAACATATAAAGGGGAAAAGAATACGAGATTTGGATATAGATATTCATGATATAATACCTGATGGATTGGTGGGTACATAGAATTGGTGCAAACAGGGCATTCTAGCAACTCATGGACGCTGGTGGCCGGAGCGATTGTGGTTGGACCGACTACATTGTTGACGTTATTGTTATTATTGGCGCCGACATTGTGAGGCTTTGATGAAGAAAATTGATGGGGATGATGATGAAGATTGTGGTGATGGATCTCATCATCATCCAACCCATCAGAGGAGGACACACACTCGATAGCATCCAACTCCATAATGGCCCAGAAAATCACAAAATGTTTCTAATTCTTGTCCTTCTCCCTTTATTTTTTCTCTCTTGCTTTCCGCTCTATTTTCTTGCGTTTTCTGGGGAAAGTTAACCGAGAAAAAAGAGATGAGAGAGGGGAGAAGGGAACCAAACAACTCCCTTGTCTCTCTTCTTTCTCTTTCTTTCTTTGTGGAAAAAGAAGTTTCCTTTTCTTCGTTGGCTTTTTTTATTTATTTATTTTTCTTTTCTCTCTCTTCTGAGGTTTCGTAAAGGCTAAAGAGAGCGGCAGATATACAAGGCTGTCCCTCCAAACTCATCATTGGACCTCCCTCCCTATAATTTCATCTATTTTTCCCATGAAATAAAAATATATATTACTTTTTCATTTCAAATCATAGGCCATCATGTTCCATTTTTTTAGTAAAATGCAAGAGTTTCCGTTAAATTGAAGCATAAAATCTTGTATTACTATATTTTTATGTAAATAAATAAATAAATAATATTATTAAAATGTAATATTAATTATTCTAATGATATAGTTTTGATTTCTGTAGTGGGTTTTACTTGGATTGCATGTGCAGATAATTGTGGGTTTCGAACATCAGTATTCATCTTTCTGCTCACTGAACTATGTTTATATTCTGTAAATAAAGCTTTCTAGTTACTAATACTAATGGATCAATTTCATGAAATATGTAACAAGATAATATTTGTAGGCAATCAGCTATTGCAAAAAGGGGGTGATTGTCCTTGTACAAATTTTTCTATACAGATACTTACATATCTACATATATGCTGCATATATATATCACAATAACACTTGTAAATCACACCATGACACCTTTGTTTCTGATAGTCCTTGAGATGTTCTCTAACTGATTTGAATCATCCCCTCACATTCCCCCAAGATCCCCAATAATCCCAGCAATTCGAACTTCAATACCTCTTTGAACTTCCTGAAAAAGAGTTCTTATGTTATCAGTAAAGAGCTTCATGTCAAAGTTGACAGACTTGTCAAAATCTTTAGGGACCTCCGCAATTCCAGAAGCAATCTTGGACTGAACTACCATCAACTTCTGCCCTGTTGCAACGATATACTTCTGAAGCTGAAATGTTTCTTCAAGAAAATGCTCTAATCTTTTAGTTCCTCCCTTTTTTCTTAATTGACTGGAATCTCCACTTTTGTCTATATAATTATCATGCTGTGAATAATTGAGAAAAATCGGCAAATTAGCCAACTAGCACTACTCAAAATGGATTATGAAGACGAAAATATTAAACATTTAAACTTAAGCTTCAAAATATTTTAAGAACCTCATAAATGTTCGTCAAAAGAGGGGAAATCTTGGCATGCCAAGTAAAACTGAATAAGAGACAAGTTAACTGAGACAGCATAATTCTTGAAATGCATCAAAGTAGAAGAGAGCTTACCATTCTCTTGCAAAGTTCATCAGTCTTGCCTTGAAGAGATTGGTACCTGCTGATTTGTTTATTAAGCAAAGACATCAGTAATTGAAAGCCCTTTATCTCATTCTGGATAACATCATTGTCTTCTGTAGGTTCCCCAATTTCTCGCTTTCCTGTCAGTCTCTCAAGAACTAGGAGTTGCTGCTTCAGCCTCTTGATCTTGTAAGAAACTTCAAGTGCTTGAAGATCCATCCTAGATGGTGAATTAGTTGTGTTTCTCAATACCATGCTAGGCAAAGGCAACTTTTGAACAGTATCAACCTCCATTGGACTGGCACTTTTGTCCTTCACTGAAGCATCATTAGACACATTCTTCTCTTCTTCAAACTCCTTTTCAGGAGATTGAACCATGAAAATAACATTTTTGAACTGGTTATTGGAGGCCGCTTTTCCTTCTTCTTTCTTTGTGTCTTGCTCTTGAGACATTTGCATTAAATCTACTTTTGTTGCTTCATGCCTTTCTGCAGCTTCATCATGGGCTGAAGTTGGACCAGGTATAGATGAATCTACGTCTGTCTTCCAACTAATATGAGGTTTTGCTTGCACAGTGAGCTGCTCTTTCAAAGCTTTTAATTCTTCTTGCCTTTCCAGTGACAATGCTTCCAATTTCATATTCTCATGCCTGAGCTCTGACAACTCCTGGCTCAGTCCTTCCACACGAGAATGCAGGCGTTTCGTTTCTGTTTTCATGCTTAGCATTCGCCAACTAAAAGCTTCTAATTTCTCATCTTTGAGTCTCATCTGTTTTGCAAAAGCATCTATTTCTAAACGATGCCTCTTCTCGATTGTGGTTGCATATTTTTCTGCTTCTGAGTGAACCCACACTTCCAACCGCTTCATGTCAGTTGTAATTGCTTGAATAGAAAGAACAGGAAAGGAATAAAAATATAACAAAAAAAAGATCTAGAAAAGACATGACCATATCTTAAGCACAAGGACTGGATTTGAATGAAAGTTATATCAATTATGTCTGCAAAAATTAGCCATATCCAATACTAATAAAGCAGGATATGCTCATTTAGATAGCAAGATAAATGTGGAGCTCTTTCCCCTACCTAGTTCATCATTTAATTCTGGTGAGTAGCTCTCATAAAAGGGAGTAAAACCTTCTGCATCCTTTTGGAATTCAGGATTCTTGTACTCAAGAACATAATCAGCAGGCTGTAATCTCCCCTTCCCAGTTTGAGAGGTCCCTCCAGCAATTGAAGGATTATCTGACCTTGAATTGACTTGGCGAGTAAACATACTTCTCAGTGAATGTCTATCATGTTTAGACTCAGGCACTGCTCTCCACCTTTCTGTTTCTAGTTCAGCTTGTTTCCTCTTAGCCTTTGATAGTTTAACCTCCTTTAGAAGAATTTGCCTCTCAACTGTATCCACTTTGGATTTCCTGAGCATTGCAGATAATATTTTATCTTTCTGCTCCAGATCTTTGCGCATCTTTACAACTTCTATGGTAAGTTTTTGGGTCAATAGGACTGACTCCTCTTTTCGTTCCAAGACCAAATCAATCTCAAGATTTTTAGCTTCAAGTTGCTTAAGAGCCCTACGCAGCTCTGCTTCAAGCCGTCGATGGTGAGACACCAGCTCAAGAAAAGCAGTCTTATGCTTCCAAAGATCAGTAGAGTACTCTTGAGCTTCTTGCTTTGCTGTTCCTCTCAAACCTTCCGCAATATTTTCAGCCTGCGTCAACTTTTCCTCCAACTCCCTTCTCTTTTGATCCTTTTCCTCTAACAACTTGTCTTTCTCCTGCACTAGAAGCTCCATCTCCTTCAATTTAACATTTACTTCAGATATGGCTTCTTCTTTCCTTCTCTGAAGAACCCTCAATTCACTCATAAGAGCTCCAACGTGCTGCCTGAGCATCTTTCTCTCAATCAACCATCTCTGCTCCTGTGATGCAAAGATGCCAACAACTTTTTCATTTGCTCTTGCATCTTCACGCCTTATTTGCTTTAGCTCTTTGATCTCTTTTTCTGCAGCGCCAAGCTTATGAAGAAGCTTATGCCGTTCACTATTTGCCCCTTCTCTCTGGATTCTCCACACAAGCAATCCCAAGAGTTGGGCACTTCCTTGAAGCATTTTATCACATACGTCAGACCATCTTTCTTCTACCTGATCTGGTCGTGATAAGACTTTAAGAGCAAAGAAAGCACAAGAAATACCAAAATACATTGGATAGAAACCATTAATCTTGTCATCTAAGACAATTAAGTGTGAACTACAGACCCCCTTATCATCCATTACTAAGGAGCTCCTTTCACTTCCTACAGAAAAATGAGAAGGTACTAAAAAGTTAGAACTCAATTAAAAAGATTGAAAAGAAAAAATAACATCAAAATTGCAGCTGTTCTGTTTCCAAAAGAATAAAAAGAACTTTAGTTAAAGTATTTACTCAATAAATGTAGTCATATGAAAGACATACCTAGTGGTATGGTACAAATAATTGAGGCCTAAAGAATCACAACAATTGAGGAACAATAATGCAGACTTGGAGATTGCAATTAAAAGCAAACAATAGGACATAAAGAAATTCAATAATAAATAGTTTCTGTAGCTTACAGAAGGTCAGAAACAAAGGGGCAACAGCTTCTTCAACTCAAAACTAGAGGTCACACAAACCTTCAAGGGGAAAAAAAATTGCAGCCTTAAGGACAAGCAGTGCTGTGTTTCAATGGAGACCTCCAGGACCACCACCTTCACCGACTGCAGAAAAACCTGTACTGCATTTATGATTTAGATTATCCATCAAAAATTTGGCCAGATAATGCCAAAAGCCTGTGTAATTCCTACACGTGTATATACAAATCGGTTAAAAACAATGGATATACTGTAACAGAATAAAAGAAAGTTATCAGGAGTATTCCCTGGTTTTCAGTGAAAAGACTGACCCAAGTAATCCCCCATTTCCACTGCTTTTCAATCCCCACCATCCTTTTCTTTTCTTCCTTGTTCTCAGGCGAGGACTGTTGTGGGAAACAAAAGCACTAGATTCCTGCTAGTTTGTCTCCATTACTAGACAATAAACAATAGTTGCAGAACCAAAAAAGAAAAAAGAAAAAGAAGCAGCAGCATATTTCTATCAGACTTTGGAGTATTGAATTTCGGGTTGCCTGTCAAAATATCATATGAATGTAATAAAATTATAATGAAAAAACTACTGACAGTAGTAGAAAAGTAACAATAATTATTTGCAGTTATTATAAATTTTCCCATTTGTGATTTTCTTACTGGCTTTGGGATTAAATGGAAAAGAACAAATTTTCCAAGTTGATTTAATCTGTCAACAACCTCTAATAAATTAGTCAAAATCTTGGAGAGTCTCAGCTCTCAGAAATTGAACTTTATCTAAGCTTACTATAAAATAAATGCCATTTTCTTACTATTTGTTGGTAATTTTGAAGCCCATAAACAGCAACTGCAAATAGTTAATTCACTGGAAAGCCAAGAAGATCCTCAGAGTGAAAAAAACACCTCTCATCAACAACTTGATGCAAAGTGGAAAAAGCGGAGGAAACCCACTTCTCACTTCCATCAACAGCCACTTGAATACTCAGAAAAAGATACCCTTCTGCACAATTTCCTTCTTATCTGATTAACCCATGTATGATTACATTCAGGTACGTATCAAATATGCAGAACATCAATGGTAGGCCACTTTGATGTATATTCACCTGAAAAAGGATAGGTCAAGGAGACTGCAATCGGCAAGAAGCAAATTGCTCAAATAGAAAAAGCAAGCAATCAAGAAAGTCGCTGTCAATTCGTAGTCATCATGACGGAGCCACCTAAAAACGAAATCTTCATGGGTCCAGAGAGAGATTGTAGATTTGCCTCTCGACTCAATTTGCTTCTCTGGTTAGACCTGTAAGGAATGTTAAAAGCGATTTATACAACAATACTGACCACCCACAAGTTTTTATTCCATTCCCAAGATTTGCCATTGGAATCTGGGATTCATTTGCTTAGAATCAAGGCTAAATTAAATTAGCATTGTAGTCAGTGGAAATTATTCTTTTTTTGTAAATTAACTAATATTTTGTAAAATTATATTATATTATTTATTTTATTTATTCAATCTCTATAAATATACTCAAATCATTTTAATAGGTAAAATGTTATATTGAATAAATAATTTTTAAAATTATATAAATTGGAAAAAAATATAAACAACTAAAT
>CAOGCB010164667.1:0-23351 GCA_948266635.1 Cnidoscolus chayamansa | reverse complement strand
AATATGAAATGACTTCTTTCTTGCTTGAGAAAGAAATGGAAATTCCACAACTGCCCTTTTGTTTCATGTTTTCCAGAGCTAAGTTAGATAGGGACATGACTGTCATTTTTGAATCACATTATCTGACCTTCCGCCTTCTCTTCTTTCTGAAGTAAGAGCATTTCCAAAACTAGCTTTGCTAATTTTGAAGTTTTTCTTTGCTAATTTTGAAATTTATCTTGGCTAAAATCATCTATGATGATTTTAGCTAGCTAATTTTCTAGCTAACTTCCTGTCTGCACTTTTCTAACAAATAGCAATGATTCCAAAACAATAAATTCATACTTCATATAACAACAATCATGAGTGATATTATTTCAATTAAAAGAAGTTCAGTTGATATCAATATTTGAGAGTATTATGTATCTGCAACTATTTCAAGATTGATTCACATTTTGTAATTCAATCATTCCAAGTTCTCTTCTTATCCTACAAAATTTTTCTTCATTTGAGGGCTTTGTGAATATATCAGCAAGTTAATTCTCAGTTTTCACAAACTCTAGCCTAATGTCTCTTTTTTGCACATGATCTCTTATAAAATAGTGCCTAGTTTCAATATGCTTAGTCCAAGACTGTTGTACTAAGTTCTTGGACAGGTTTATAGCACTGTTATTATCACATCTAATTGGTTTGTTAAGCATTTTAATTCCATAATCCTCAAGTTGCTGCTTCATCCGGAGAATTTGTGCAATATAACTTCCTGCTACAACATATTATGCATCTGCAGTTGATGGAGCAACAGAGGATTACTTTTTACTATACCATGACACCAATGAATGACCAAGAAATCGACAGGTTCCTGAAGTGCTTTTTCTATTTAATATGCTACCTACAAAATCTGAGTTACTATATCCTATCAGGTCTATGTTTTCTCCTTTGGGATACCATAACCTTATTGAGATAGTCCCTATGAGATATCTAAATATTTTATTCACAACTTTTAAGTATGATTCTTTTGGGCATGACTGAAATCTAGCACATAGGTATACACTAAAATGAATATCTGGTCTAGAAGCAGTTAAGTAAAGAAGCGATCCAATCATACCTTCGTACATTTTCTTATCAACTTCCTTACCTGTTTCATCCTCGTCCAGTTTGATAGTGTTCATTGGGCTGCTTATGTTCTTTAGATTTTCCATTTTGAACTTTTTCAACATGACTCTTATGTACTTAGATTGATTTATTTGAATTCCTTCATTCACTTGCTTGATTTGCAGTCCAAGGAAGAAACTCAGCTCTTCTATTAGGCTCATCTCAAATTCACTCTGCATTAACTTTGAAAATTTCTTACAAAGAGATTCATTAGTAGCACAAAAGATAATGTCATCAACATCGATTTGCACAATCAGTATGTCATGCTTATAATTCTTTATGATCTGTGTTGTATCTACTCTTTCTCTTTTGAAATTATTTTTCAGCAAAGAAACTTGCTCAGCCTCTCATACTAAGCTCTAGGTGCTTGTTCTAATCCATAGAGTGCTTTGTCAATTTTGAATACATAGTTAGGATGTATTGGATCTTCAAAAGCAAGAGGTTGAGACACATAGACTTCCTCCTCTATGTATCCATTCAAAAATGCACTTTTGACATCCATTTGACATAATAAAAAGTTTTTGTAGCAAGCATAAGCACACAACATTCTAATTGCTTCTAATCTAGCTACTGGTGCAAATGTTTCATCAAAATTTATCCCTTCTTCCTGATTGTAACCTTGTGCAGCTAACCTAGCTTTCTTTTTGGTTACATTTCCAAGTTTATCAATTTTGTTCCTGAATACCCATTTGGTTCCTATGATTGAGTAATTTCTAGGTTAAGGGACTAATTTCTATACTTTGTTTCTTTCAAACTGGTTTAGTTCTTCTTGTATGGCTAAGATCCAAGATTCATTATGTTGTGCTTCTTCATAAGTTTTAGGTTCTAACAGTGATACAATGGCAATATTTTCATGATATCTTTGGATTTGACTTCTAATCATGACTTTTTGAGAGGGTTCACCTAAGATATCTTATCTAGGATGGTCTTTATGAAATCTCCATTCTGCAAGAAGATTATCATGATTTGGTTTATCTAATTACAATTCTATCAAATTAGGTTCTTGTTTTACAGTGTCTTCATATAGAGTTTGATCATTAGAATTTGTATTTTCACTTGATACAACATCTTGAATATTTGTTTTGGGTTCATTTTCTCCATTTTTGTCAAGGTTTAGATTTCTAAAAGTTTCTTCGATTTCATTTTCAGCTAGATTATTTTTTCCTAGAGTGGGGTGTGATTTATCAAAGACTACATTGACTGATTCTTCAACTGTCAAATTTTTCTTGTTAAACATCCTATAAGACTTACTATTGTTTGAGTAACCAAGGAAAATTCCTTCTGTTACCTTAGCATCAAACTTTTTTTTTAAATTGTCTTTGTTGTTCAAAATTTAGCATTTACAACCAAAAACATGAAAGTGGGATATGTTTGGTTTCTTCTCTTTCCAAAGTTCATAAGGAGTCTCTTTAGTATAGCCCTAATAGTGACTATATTTACAGCTTGTGCTCAGAAGTACTTAGGAAGATTATTCTCATTTGGTATGGTTCTTCACATTTCTTGTAGAGTTCTATTTTTCCTCTCAATAACTTCATTTTGTTGAGGAGTCCTAGGAGTAGAAAATGAATGAAATATTCCTAGTTTAGTGTAGAATTCATCAAATGAGCTATTTTCAAACTCCTTTCCATGATCACTTCTTAGTGAGGTGATTTTAAGTTCTTTCTCATTTTGCACTTTTCTATAGAATTTCTTAAATCTTTCAAATGTTTCATCCTTATGAGTGAGGAAGAATACCCAAGTATATCTAGAATAGTTGTCTACAATCACAAATGCATAAGATTTTCCTCCTATGCTCATTGATATAATTGGTCCAAATAAGTTTAAATGCAAAAGTTCCAAGACTCTAGAGGTTGTTACAATAGTTTTTTATTCGAGGCTAATTCTAGTTTGTTTGCCAAGAGAGGATGCTTTGCAAGGATAATCCTTTTCAAAATTTAGCTTAGGCAGTCCCCTGATTAAATCCTTCTTAAATTAGATGTATGCTGGCATGTCTAAGTTTTCTATGTCATAACCAACTATTTTCAGTCAAGATAACTAAACATTTTTCACTATGCTGAAGATAATCTAAATCAAGCATATACACATTTTCATGCTTGGGAGCTACAAACAGTGTTAAGTTACTTAAGTTCATAATTTTGCAGTGTGTGGTAAAGAATGTTACCTTGAAGCCTTTGTCACCAAGTTGACTTACACTGAGAAGATTTAATTTTAGCTCTTTAGTTTCAATACTTGGTTGACAACCAATAACTCCATTTTCAACTATTTGAGCTCTGCCCTCATTTCTTAGAGTGAGCTTTGAAAAGTAGATATTTTCTCCAGTCATGTGTCTTGAACATCCACTGTCAATGCACCATTTGCTGGAATCCTCCTTATCACTAGAGCATATCTATTAAACAAGTTTTCAGATTTTAGGTACCCAAGTCTTTTTGTATTATTATCTATGTACTATTATCTTTGTATCCTTTTAGTATCCAGATCATTTTTGTTCTAGAGAATTATTTTCTGATGGGGTATGAATGAATCAAATGACCAGTTATATTACAATAAAAACATGTGACAATACGCATGTAGGATGAGGTAGCTCTAATAAAGAAATTATTGTATCTGTTCTGTTTAGGCATACCTCTGAATCCTATACCTAATCTCTCATTTTTCATTCTTTGTGATCCTAGCAACACATCTAGATTGTGTTTACCTCTTATAAATCTAAATAGATCATTTGTTAAAGTTATCAGTTGTTTTTCAAGGCTTTGATTCTTTCTAAGAAGCAATTCACATTCCTTTCTTGATTTCTCTAGTTCCTCTTCTTGTTCTCTAAATAATCCTAGTTGAGCTTTGAGAGACTTGTTTTCTTTCTGAATTTCTGTCAGGATATCTAGTCCTAATTTTAATGTCTCATTTTCTAATTTTAGATGGCTATACTTTTTCCTTAGGAGTTTAATGTATGCTCAAACATATACTCGATCGGATATCGATTTCGTCGTTGGAATGTTAGGCCAATATCAAAGTAATCCTAGAATGGACCATTAGAAAGCTGCAAAGAAAATACTTAGATATTTACAAGGTACTAAGGATTATATACTCACGTACAGAAAGTCAAACCATCTCGAAGTAGTGGGATACTCGGATTCAGACTATGCTAGTTGTGTAGATTCAGAAAGTCTACATTTGGTTACATGTTTCTCTTGGCTAGAGGAGTAGTTTCATGGAAAAGTGGAAAGCAGTATGTCATTGCTACTTCCACAATGGAGGCCGAATTTGTGGCATGCTTTGAGGCCATTGTTCGCGCATTGTGGGTGTGAAACTTTATCTTAGGTCTAGGCATTGTCGACAATATAGCTAGACCGTTGAGAATTTACTATGATAATTCCACAATTGTTTTCTTCTCTAAGAATGATAGGTATTTTAAGGGTGCAAAACACATGGATATGAAATACTTGTATGTGAAAGAATAAGAGCAAAAACATAAAGTGTAAGTTGAGCATGTTGGTACTGATATGATGGTAGCAGATCCGTTAACTAAAGGTTTACCACCCAAAACTTTTATTGGCCATATTGAAAGGATGGACATTATAGATAAGTTATTGTTAGCATGATTTTCTGACATGTATATATATACATATGGTTATTTTGCTTATATTAATATGACACTTGGGATATCAATTAATGTTGTGTTTTGCTTAATATCTTATTATCCACATTATAGTTATGTACAAGTAAGGTTTAGAGTAATAACATTGTTGTTGAAGTTGTTATATTTCTCAATTAAAGCTATTGTGAGTTGGATTGTTTTGTGATATATAAAAGGAATCATGTCCATTAATGACTTGTGACTGCCATAATTCGATCATTTCAATTCTACTTAAGGATAATATGATATATGCAATATATTGTGAGCACATGGCCAAATGGGAGATTGTTAGATTATTTTAGCAATAATCATTATGTGGCCCACATAAATTAATTGACTAATTCTATATAAAGGATGGTCCAATATAATGGTTGTTGGGTTTTAAGGAAATTAGAATTAGGATGGGTAATTAAAATACTTTTTTCCCTTCCCTCATAAATACGGTTAAAAAGAAAGGCAAGAAGAAGAAAAAAGAAAAGAAAATTTTCTCTGCAATAAACAAACACCATGAATCAAGATACGCTTCTTATTACATTTTCTGATCAAGCAATTCTCTAAAGTGTGATTCTAGAGTTATTCTCTTGTTACAGTGTTTTTAACAAGCTTTACAGTTAAAAAAGAAAGAGATTTGATTGAATCATTAGGTTATTGCTTTTACTCATCTCGAACTTTAAAAATCACTATTTGGATTTGAATGTTTCTAGCATGCACTCAATTAAAGAGAATGGAGAGAGAAACTCGAATGCTCTACTAGATCAGATCGTCAATATTAATAGTGTAGAAGTGAATCGGTTAAAAAAGATATTTACGAAATTTGTGAAGGATTTTTTCTTTTGAATTTGAGGTTTGGAAAATAAATTTGGGATTTTGAATGTGAAGTTTAAAAAACAGGTTGTCAGGAGAATAGTGAGATAATTGTGATAATATAATTATGATATTAGAATAAAAATTATCTCTTATTATTTAACCGGTGTTATTATGAAAAGAACTAATTCTTCTTTTTTTTTTTAATTATAAAGACTTTTTAATGTGTTTTGAAAATTGAAAAATTAATTAATTAATTTCATTATATTATATAAATAAACAATAATTTATCTTTAAAATTTTAATATGAAATGGTAAATGAGAGTTTTTGGTAAAGAATATTTTTTTGATATCGAGACTATGATCTACCCTCTCAGAACTATAGGCAGGTAAATATGGGTTTAATATCAGTCAACAAGGACGAGTATTGGCTCCCGACGTTGAGTCCAGCAGGACTTACAAACTTTGATGCTCCTCCCGAAGGAATTACAAACTAAGATGCTCCTCCCACCACTCGAACCTTCGACCTCTTACCATCCCTTCCCCATTCTCGCCGCTGAGCTACCCGGGGGTCGAGATATATCTTTTATTTTTAGGGAAAGTTATTTTACTATTATTTTTTTTATTTTGTTGCTGTATTTTTATAATTAAATTTTAAAAAAATTATAAATTTTAATTTCTAGAAAATCATTCCATCTAATTTTAATAACTTTTACCATTAATCAATAAAATACTCTAAAGATATCAGGATAATTCTCTATTATTTTTATAGTGTTTTAATTTCACATTTAATAAATATTAATTTATTTGTATATACCATATATGATTAAATCTTAATAAGAAAGGTTGATAGATTCATTAAATTATTATATAATCGAGTTTGAGATAAATTCTATAGATTAATGCTTGTGATGAATTTCGACTGAAATTGAGTTTTATATATTTGATAGAATTATATAAATTTATGTATATAAATAATTAATAATAACTAATAATTGAATCAAATTTAAAGAAATTAATCTTATTTTTTTATTTTAATCTTATATCCTTAATACTATCAGAATGTAAAAATAAAAAATATATTATATAATTTTCTTTATAATCACAAAATAATAAAATATAAAATACTATATAGTGTAATAATATTGATATCTTTCATTTTTTAGTTGTATTTTAACATTTTTATTTTAAATTTATTGATTAAATTAATTATTAATATATTTATACATTGATTTAAGAAAATTCAAAATTTTTTAAAAATATTTAATTATATCATTTTTTTACGATTAAACCAAATCTTTTTCATTTTTGTCATAATTACATCTCTAAAACCTCAAATCAATTTTGACTAAAATCTATATGGCATTCATATGGATTTTAAATTATTATTAAATTTACAAAATTTTCACGTCGTTAATATTAAAAATGGTTATTGATTATAAAATTTCTAATATTTTCAAAAATATGTAATTATGTATATTTTTTTTTGATAATTTATAAATATTATTTTGTTATTATCAAATTCAAACGTAAATAATTTTTTTTAACTATTTTATTATTTAACTTCCTTTATACTTGTATATATATATTACTCTCCTCTTGCTCGCAAGATACACTTATTTTTATTAACTTGTTTTCTGCTATTGATACTCGGCCAATCTCGCAATATCAGAAAAATAAAAACAAATTATTCTCTTCTCATAATTATGATACAAATGTAATTTTTGTCCATAAACATATATAATAATATATATCTTTATTGGTCTAGGGTTATCATTAAGCAAATGTGCATCAAATTTTTAAATTCGCTAATGATTCCGGATTGTTTTCACCTTATAGGCAATTATATCTCTCGCGTGCATACCCACCCTGATTCTTGACACTGACTATTAAATTTATCAAATCCGATTAGATGGTGAAGATTTATTGACCCATCCATGTCTTAAACATATTGATGGAGTATCCAAAGCATTTGGTCTACCACATAAAATCTTTCTACAGAAGATCCCAACCCTCTGTAAAAGCGACCAACAATCATTTTCTTTTTCTTATTTTTCCTCCTCCAGCAAAAACTCAATAAATGCGCTTCTAAATAAAGCAATCACTTGCCAACTCTTCAACATAATTATATATTCTCGAAAATATCTTACTTTTTTTTGTCAATAATTATTTTTAATATAGATGATATGCATGTTTTGTAAATTTAATAATAAATTTAAAATTTATGATTTGAGGCTAATATAATCATAATAAAAGTGAAATATTCGATTTAATTATCTAAAAAAATTTATATAATTGAATATTTAAAAAAAAATTAAAATTTTCTTGACCAATAGTCTTTATATATTTTAATAGTAAAAATGTGAGAAATTAAAGTGTAAAAAGAAAAGAAATTGATTCATGGATTTGGATGGGTATGGATTGGATTACCCAATAAAATGAAAATCATAGACTAAAGACCCGACGAATTATTTTTAATAAATGAAATTTCATTCTAAATTTTGTATAAAAATTTTTTTTTTTATTTTTTATACCATTTAAAATTTATATTTATTTTTTCATTTATTAAAAAGTAATTATTATAAATTTATATATATTTATAAAATATTAAATTTATATATTTTATCATTATACATTAAAAATAAATAAATTTATATATATTTAATAAAAATTTAGCGTTAAATTTAAGTGTTTTGATAAATAAATAATAAATTAAAATAATAAGTTTTACAATTGTGTGATGAGAGTAAAAGTGTATCTTTTTTTATTCTTTAAAAACTCTCTAGAGAGAGAGACTGATCCATTGAATTGAGGGCAGATACCGATGGTGGAGCCACCGCAGTAATTCATCTCCTCCTCTTTGCCTCTTTGATCGAAACGGCGAACGAAAGTAATCTTTTCCCAAGCTCCAAAACGAGACGAAAGGGACTGTCAATCACCCTGGAACCCAAATTCAAGCTCAAATTGGAAAGTCCAATTTAGTCCAATCGAAATCAAATACCCATTTCTTATATCTCAACATGGTAGCAATCCACTCTACCATCTCCTTTCCTATACTCCTTATCTTCCTTGCAACTCTTCTCCACTCTTCATCGTCCTACTCTGTTACTAGCAGATACCCATTACCAGTTCCTTCATATCGCACCCTTTTAGCTGCACAGAGAGGCCCACCTAGGCAGATCCCTGTTTGCAGTGAGATGGTATCTAGATCTCTCTGTTCTCGGAACCCCAATTGCCGGTGGTGTGTGAGTGAGGCGCTTGATGATATGTGCTTTAGCAAGGCTGAGGCCTGGAGACTGCCCCAACAGGTCTTTGTTTGCGATTGAACAAGTATCTCTCTCATTTTTAATAGATTTTGGTAGGTCTGGATTTTATATGAAATTGGACAGCTTCTCGATGTTGTTGTTTCTGCTTAGTGTATTGGGTTTCTCAGTAGTTCCTTAATGTTTCAGGGATTAGAAAGATTGGTATGTCAGTAAATAAATTCTTGTTTATGTTGATTGTGTTCTTGTTTATTAACATCAAACAGAGTGATATTTTTGGACGTGTGGACACTATGATTTCCTTCCTGTATTTCTTCTTCATTTGATAAATTTGCAGGAAAATAAAGAAATTGGGGTTTGGATCCAGGAAGTGATAACTAAGTAAATGTAGTCGTGCTTTAGTTTAACAATTGAGTAAGTTGATTGTTTTAATATCCTTTTAAACATGATGTTTCTTTAAGCCAAGCAACTGTATGATTCTTGAAGGAAAATAATAATGAGAATGTCCTGTTATATGAGTTTCTAAAGTTGAGTGCAGCAGTGCCTTTTGCTTAGCTTTCTTGCTCGCCATGTATATTATATTGATGAAGATGATGTACTGGAGAGGTTATACTAGGATCAGGTTCTGAAATTTTTGCTGTTTTTTTGTACGCAAGTTGTGGCTATGAATTCATATAATGTAGCTATGATATTCATGTAAGTTTTAGCTAATAAGCTATTGTCAGTGCATAAAATGTATCTATGATCCATATATAATTTGAAGCTTTGATCCATGCAGAAAATGGTTCTTTTTGTATGTAACATGTAGCTATGTTCAATACAGAAAGTGGTTCACTTAAATTAACGATGATTATGATGATGATACAGAAAATCTGGCTATGCTATATATAAATTGTGGGTATAAAAATGGTTCACTTCAACTTGTGACACTTATGATAACGTTGCTTTCTCTCTTACCCCCTATTCGGTGTAAATCATTTGCAAGAAAAGAGTTCAATTGTATTCTTACACCAAACCTGCGTGATTTTTTTATTTCTTTTCAAATGACAACCTTAAAACAAAAAAGTATTAAGAAAAGTTGAATTCTTTCATTCCAAAATATGAGAATTAACAAAATCAAAATCAATTGAATTTGCAATTTCTTGATTCCAGAAAGGGTTTTATTGCTATAGTGCCTATGGAAACTGATGGTTAAGACTGGAGCATTTCAGGGTAATAGTAAGGAAGTTACTTTTTATTGGTTAAATGGATGGTATGGAACAAAAACTACTTTTAAGTTACTTGGATTCAGTTGGAGTGAGAGTCTAAACTCTCATGTTACTGTTCAAATTTAGGTTTTGGTTTCTGTCAATTACATCTCCTTGGTTCTTAGGGAAATATTCTTCATGTTATTTTTGAATTTGAGTTCTTGATTGTATATCTAGTTTGCTTAATTTTGAATATTTATTGATATTCTTGGTTGTCTGCTTTATTTAACAAAACTTGCATCATGAACCCATTGTTTCTTGTACCTGTTTGTTTAAGTAAACAATACTTCTGAGAATTAGGAATGCATTGGGAAGTGTTGTAGAGGATTAAAGAAAACATGTACACTCATGCTTTGGAATACTTTTTCGGAAGTCAGGTAAAACTTCTGGAGATTTTAATGGTATCCTGTAGACTTGCACCAGAGTTGGATGTTTCCAACTTATCAATTCTAGATGAGGACAATTCTAGATATGATCCTGCAGGTTATTTGGGAATAGGAACATCTCAGCTCAGACCACTGGAACAAAAACTGCAGACAGTTGAAAAACAGAAACAGAACTGAGGAAACCACAACCAGAAACTAAAACAAAAAATTGGTAGTTAATGCTGGACAATATCTTAAATTTAGTGGGTTCTGAAGGCCTTTTGATGCCTAAGATGATTTGGGGATAAACTAGTTGCGTCCTTTCTGACATTTATTTAAGGATTTTTGTTCATGAATGTATTAGTTAGAAGTGCATATTTTCAAGAATCGTGCGCGGCTGTCATCTTTTCTTTTACCCACCATTGCCAAAGCCTGCAACGATTCTGGTTGTATGGCTCAGAGCCGCAATCAAATTATAGATAAAAAGAATATGAAGACGATACTTCAGCAGCAAAACCAAGGAGTTTGAAACGTAATTACAGTTATAGTCAGGTGATATACACTTGCTGCTGCTACCGAAATCTTAATGTTAGACCAGATGCAACATGTAATCAAAGATCAATTGAATGAGAGATAAATAAAGTGATTATTTTTCATCTGAGTTTCTTCTTTCGTTTGGGATTGAACAATTTTTGTTCAACTCAGTCATTTTGTGAACAAGAAATCTAACCAAAATACATAAGATAAAAACCAATTACACTGATTCTTTTAACTTTGTATCATCCCTTTCCCAAACATGTTGCTTGACAGCATCTCTCATGTCATCAAAACGATCACACCCTTCAAAAAACTTAACTAACTTCCCCAACTCCCTATCACCAAGATCATCGATGAATGGCCTAACTGGAACTGCATTCTCTGGCTGGAAAATGTAGCAGTTAGGATTATCATCAACAATCACTGACCTGTTCAAGTCCCTCCCCATCTCGGACAAGTCCTTGACATACTTCCCATCAACTTCCTTGCATGAATCCCGATATAGCCGGTGTGAAATTAACCCCTTCACGTCTAGCTTGTCGAGAACCAGCGATGCATATTCCCTTAATCCGGCAGTGAAAACCACCAACTCGTAATTAGCAGCCAGTGCTTCCAAGAAAGAATCAACTCCCGGCCGCTTCAACACATAAAAATTCATGAATTCTCCATCAATATTTGGCCTCACTATGAAATCAAACACTTGCGGTGGTGGGTCTGCTTTGGAATGCACCAAGGTCTCATCAAGATCAAGAAAGACAGTCCGTTTAGTCGGAGAAATCAAGGGCGGCAACCGTTCATTAAAGAAAAGCGCTCGGCAAATATTATCTCTTTCAAGGTTATATTCCTGTGGGAGTTGTCTCCGGTCCTTGAAATCTTTCCTCAAGATTTTGTAGCCTTTGTATCGGCTATTTGGGGTGCTAATGCGGGCCAATTTGGAGAAGATCTTGGCGAGTCTGCGTTTGCATGAGTAGATGGTTTTGTTGATGGATGTGAGGATGGCCGAGGAGGCAGCAGCTGCCTCAATCTTAACCGGAGATTTCTTGCGCTGGCGACGGTGGCTTCCCCGGCGATCTCTAATCAACTTCATTGGGGTTTTCTTGAGGGACTTGCACACCATTGTGGCGTTCTCCAGAAATCAAAATCACACACAGAGAGAGAGAGAGAGAGAGAGAGAGCGCACTTGAATTTGTGTGTTTATGTTGGGGCGTGTGAGGGAGGATTTTAAACTTTGGTTCGGTGCAACGGTAATGAATAGAAAAGGTTCGGAGCCGAAGCGAGAGAGAGAGCAGTTAAAAAAAGATGCTGGCTATGGGTTTCCGTTGGAGCTAAATTAACAGCGGTGATTTATTGAAGGAGGAGCAGTTAAAAAGTAAAAAATGGTGGTTGATATGGTTGGTAAATGTGGGTTTTGGGTAAATTTAAGGAAAAGTGACCGTTAGCTGAAGAAAACAGTAGAGAGCTGTTCCTCACAGTCCCAGCTTGGCTTCGTTTTTATTTAAACAACTTGAAAAATTCATTTATCTATGAAATCATCCATAAAAACAAATTATTTATATTTGAACCTCTCAACTTTAATGTTTTTGCTATTAAGCCCACTTATTTATTATCTTCTTTTAGTTTGATAAAAAAAAAAAAAAAACATGGGTCTATATAAAATTCTAAATTATATCAGGAACACTAAAACTTAGTGGTTTATAATGATTTCACATAAATTAGGGATAATGAGTTGTTAATTTTGTAATTAATAGTAATTATGTGTAATAAATGAGATATTGATAAATAATGGCTTGATTAAAAAATAAGTTAAATTAGATCAATTAAAAATTTTAATTTAAATTATAAAGAGAATTACTATTTAATATTTATGATTTAATATACAATTAACTATTTATTTGATATTTTAAAAATATATATTAAATATTAATTTTTTAAAATAATTAATTATTTAATTTTTATTTTTAAAAAGTTAAAATTTCATTTATTTAAATTGCTAATATAAATATAAAATGATTAACACAATATGATTTTAAATTAATCTCTATATTTTCAATATATAATTATTTAATCTCTATTATTTTAAAATTACAATAATTTATTTATGTAATTTTAAAATATTAATTATTTAATTTTAAATAAAAAATAAATGAAATAATTAACAGTATTTAATATATTTTTAAAAATATAAAAAATAAATAATATCATCTCTAAAATTATAAATATCACCATATTATGTAGAGTCAGATTGGGTGAATTTTAGCTCAATGATAAACAAGTATCAGAGTTGGTACAAAATTGAGTGGATCAATTCTCCTAATTATTATAAAAGATAATAACTTTAATGATTAAGTTTTCCAAAATACCTAATCTCTTTATTTATTTATTTATTTTTATATATTTTTATTAATTAATATTAATTTAAATTCTTTTATAAATAATTATAAAATAAAATAAAATTTTGTATTAATACTTTTTATAAATTTTATCAATTTTATTTATAATTTATTACATAAAATAATTTACATAGATTATTAAATTAAAATTTCTTTTATATTTATTATTGGATTTTTTTTATTTAATTTTAAAATTTTAATAATTTTTTAAAATAATTATATAGTAATTATATATTTTTATAAAATAATTTTTATATATAATTATAATTATTAACATAAATCTATTTTAATTTTATTATATTCAAATTATATAGAGAATTATATATATATATATATATATATATATATATATAATTATATTATTTTATAATATTTAAATTACTTTTAAAATTTAAAATTTAAAAATTTCTAAAATTTTTCATATATAATAATATAAATATAATAAAATTCTGTTTAAAATTAACTGCTATAAAATTATCTATATCATTAAGAGTTTATTTTTTTATTTCATGTAATATTTTATAGTTTATTTTAAATATAATTATATTCTCCTAATTGTATTTAAACTCTGTAAGATGCACTATATAAGAATTTAAATTCATTCACTATTTTTATTTTCTCATAATCCAAACAAACTAACATGCTTTTATTTTTTATTTTGCAAATCATAGTAAATCGTACTTGAATTGTAGATCATATTCGAATTGAAGATCATTGTTAGATCATACTCGAATTCAAAATCATTGTAGATCATATGCAGATAAGTGCATATCATATTTAAATTGCAGATCATTATAAATCATACTCGAATTGCAGATCATCGTAGACCATATTCGAATTGTATATCATTGTAAATCATACTCAAATCATAAATCATTGCAGACCATGCTTGAATTGCAGATCATACTTGAATTGCATATCATTACAAATCATACTCAATTTGTAGATCATTACATACTATACTCGAATTGCAGATCATTAAAATCGAAATGAATTAAATGTACATTTATGAAAATAATGAGAAAATTTCTAATTCACAAGTTTTCTTCTCATTTTTATTAATTACAATTTATTGTTTTTTCCTTAAAATTTCATAATTTTAAAATAAATTAAGAATATAAATTTGGTTTTTAAATGAGCTAACTTAATTAAGTCTAATTTTTAATTTTATTTAATAAGTGAATTAAATTTGAATTTATAAATATTAATTTTATTAAGACCGAAGAACTCATTTATCTAATAAATTTGACAATATACTCATAAATATACTTATTTAATTAAAATTGTTAGTTTAAAATTTATTATTTTAATTTAAAACTCATTAGAATGGTAAATTATTTAAGATACTAATAAATTATTTGAGACTTAATAATTACATAATTTTTTTTTGTTATCTAAATGAATTAAGCTTAATTTTATTGAAAATTAGTTTAAATTCGAAAAAATAGGATGGTGAGAGAATTTTTGAGGAATATTCTTATTTGTTGTTGATTTTGGTATTTATGGTTAAAATATTTTTTTACTGTAAATGATCAAAATATGTGATTTTGGTGCAAAATTTAGTGTTTTGGGTTGGAGATGCCTTCAAACTTTTGCTTTCCCTTAAGTGAAAGTTGAAAATTTTTCAAGTAACAACCTAATTTTGATGACTGACACTACAAACCAACATATATCATTTCCAACATGCTTTGTCATCACTCACTTTATGAGAGAACTTCTCAAAATGTCACTTATTCTGTAATTGTTCTAAGCCAAACACGCTTAATTATGGAGTTATTACGGAAAGACTACCGAAAAGGAAGATACACATTGTTGATATAGCTAGTACCTATCAAATTTTTTAAGCTATTCTCAATTATACAGTCTCATACCTATACAATCTCGAAATCACTCAATTGTGCAGCCTCATCCCTACACAGTCTCAGGATCCCTTTTTTTGGATGTGAAATCGGTTCATTTATGTATCCCTCCACCTATAAGCTTGCCAGAAGCCGCTCCTTGTCCGTGCTCTCTCTAGCACCGATTATCACTTTCGTCATCTTTTGGTCCCGGATATTACATTAAAAAAAAACTTTGAGATTCACGGATCTAAATCTTCAAGAGGTCAATTTCTTCAGGTCAAAGTCTATGATTTTGAGGAAAATGACTGATTGAAGCCCATGCATGCAAAAGAAATTGAAGTTTGAACCATATTATCATATTGTTGGATTTTGAGTTAAAATTTGGTTTAAAAGGGTTAAACCTCATAAAAATGTACATAGAGGCGTTAGGTTAGATTTGTGAGCATTGAGGAACACTAAAAATCATTTTGGAAGCGATGCATATAGATGTTTTGGGGTTTGAGTTATTTTAAACTCATGGTTGAAATAAATACTACGAATGGATGTCATGTGGATTGCATGTGGCTATTTTTGAGTTTTTTTTAGTGTATATAGATGTTATAACATATTTTGGAGTGTTACCTTGAGCTTGTTACATGTTTTTGGCACAATAGCATGCAAGAAAACTTGGTTTTGGCATTCTACCAAATCTAGTTCCGGCTGTGATTCTACTATGATTTGTGATTCTGCGAATCGAATATGATTTGCGATTTAAGTATGATCTGTGATTTGAGTATGATCTGCGATTTGAGTATGATCTGTGATTTGAGTATGATCTGCAATTTGAGTATGATCTGCAATTTGAGTATGATATGTGATTTTGCGAATTGAATATGATCTGCGATTTTGCGAATCGAATATGATTTGTGATTCTGCGAATCGAGTATGATTTGTGATTCTGCGAATCGAGTATGATTGCGACTTTGCGATTCCAGTATGATATGTGACTCTGCAATTCGAGCATGATCTGCGATTCTGTGATTCGAGCATGATCTGCGACTCTGGAATTCGAGTATGATCTATGACTCTGCGATTCAAGTATGATCCGCAACTTTACGATTCGAGTATGATCCGCGACTCTGCGATTTGAGTATGATCTGCGACTCTACAAATCGAGTATGATCTGCGACTCTGCGAATCGAGTATGATCTGCGATTTTGAGATTCGAGTATGATTTGCGATTCGGATTTGAGTATGATTTTTTATTCGAGTATGAATTCTTGTATTTAAATAAACTTATACTGCATCTTATAGAATTTAAATACAATTAAGAGAATATAGTTATATTTAAAATAAATTTATAATCTATTTTATAAATTTTAAATACAATCAAGAGAATATAGTTATATTTAAAATAAAATATAAAATGTTATAAATAACCTTTGAATTATTTATTAAAAATTTTAAAATTATATTAATAATAAATTATATAAAAAAATAAATTAAAAAAAAATGAGAGGGGGTATTTAAAAAAATCTCGTGCTTTTATACCTATTATAAAATGATAAATAATATAAATATAATAAAATTTTATTTTAGTTCAACAATCTATTAATTTATTATAAATATAAGATAATTAAATAATATTTAATAAATAAATGATAATATGATGTTGTATAATAATTTTAAATATATTATATTATATTATAATTTTAAAAATAATAATTAATTTTATAATTTAATTATTGAAATTTGTATTTAAAATCGGTGAAGCCGCTATAATAATATTATTGAAAACTATAAATTATTTAGATAATTTTTTATTTATTATTTTAATGTATATTCAATTAAATAATTAATTATTAATATAATTTTAATTAAGTATTAAAATTTATATAAATATTATAAATTAAAATAAATAAAATTATATATATTATTATTTTTTATTATTATTTATCTTTAAAAAATATATATAATTAATTAATGTATACTAAAAAAGAGAGAATATTTCTCAAAAGATAAAAGATAACAATAACAGAGAGCCACAATTAGCAAAGAGGCACTTGTCTCAATACGCCTTTCTGTATTTCCGGTTGGCAGTTGAAGCAGCCTTCCATTTGAATTTCATGCCAGCTTTTCAACCATATCAACAAAGAAAAAAAGGATATATCCAATAAAATTCACAAGAAACACAAGGACCCCAGAACCTTGCATCTGCTCAACCTTTGCCCTTTTATATTCTGAATAGGTCCATTCTCTATCTCCTTATCTCCTTTGTTTTTGGATCTTCATCTACTTATAAATAGCAATTAATACATCCCCCTTTATAGCCTCTCTAATTTACTTCTTCTCCTTGTTCTCATCTTGTTTTGTGTAGTTTACTTGCATACAAGAAGTAGTCATGGCTGGTGTCTCTGGAACTCATGACATGAATGGTGTTGCTTTAGATGTGAGGGAAGACAATCCTTGTAATCCTCTTCCACCTTGTAAAGACCCTCCACCGTGTAATTCCAGATCCAAGGAAGATTCAATCTTAACCTTCTCTGTGCCTTTCATTCAAAAGGTGACGTCCTATCAACGGCTTTGTTGATTCTTTTAATGCTCATGTTTTTCTTACAAAACATAACCCTTAAGATCTTACAATATATTCGCAGTTGATGGCCGAGTTGGTAGGCACGTATTTCTTGATATTCGCAGGATGTACAGCGGTGGCTGTGAATTTGAACTTCGACAAGGTGGTGACACTTCCAGGAATATCTATGGTTTGGGGATTGGCAGTGATGGTCTTGGCCTACTCCCTTGGTCACATCTCCGGTGCCCATTTCAACCCTTCTGTAACTCTTGCCTTCGCCACCTGCAAGAGATTTCCCTGGAAAGAGGTAAAACCTAACTAAAACTACCTTGTCAAGCAAGCATTCAGACAGGAAATGGTTAAGTTTTGATAATGTTTGGTCTTTTAGGTGCCTGCCTATATAGCATGTCAAGTGGTTGGATCGACACTAGCAGCTGGAACTATTCGATTAATTTTTACAGGGAAACAAGAGCAATTCGTAGGAACAATGCCTGCAGGATCAGACATGCAATCTTTTGTAGTTGAGTTCATTATAACATTCTATCTCATGTTTATTATATCAGGCGTCGCCACCGATAATCGAGCAGTAAGTATATATACTCTCATATTTATAGGTTACTTTTGTGATAATATCTTAGTATATCATTGGATTGTGATGTTCATGCAGATAGGTGAGCTTGCAGGACTTGCTGTAGGTTCAACAGTTCTCCTAAACGTGCTGTTTGCAGGGTATGAACCTAACTGAGATAACTTATAATAGTTTTGATACATTTTGCTGATATGAAGTTGCAAAAACAGGCCAATTTCAGGGGCATCGATGAACCCAGCAAGAAGCCTGGGACCTGCAATTGTATCAGGGAAATACAAGGGGCTGTGGATATATATAATATCGCCATTAATAGGAGCACAAGCAGGTGCATGGGCCTATAACTTGATTAGGTATACAGATAAGCCTCTGAGAGAGATCAGCATGAGTGCTTCATTCCTCAAGAACACAGGACGTGCTTGATTTTTATTTCTATCTTTCATGTAAAAGTTATGACCAGGCTGTTTCTGTAAATTTTACATTAGAAGATAGAGATTTCATTATATAATATATATATTTGTGCTTCTTAATGTCTTCGTGGATTATTAAAATGAGAAAACTTGGTGGGTACAATATTCTTAAAAATCACATGTTCTATGAATGGCATCCTCATACTGTGACCCAAAAAAGGAGAGAAAAGAAGAGGGAACATCATGTGAAAGATGAGACTAAAATTCATGTACCTTATGGCTATGACATGTGAAAAATAGGAGAATTTATGAATTCATTCAAGCATACCTTTTTAAATATAAATATAAATATAATAAAGGGTAAGATAGAGAAGAAGGATTGCAGCCATGTCTGAAAAATGATAAAAATAACATGACATCAGTTTCACATGCTTCAATAAACACACTGCAGCTTTCTACCCATCATTTTCTAACAAAAGTTTGACCATTATTATTATTATTATTAAAAATAATATTTTGTTATATATAAAGTTAAATAAATAAATATAAATAAATAAATAAATGGAGATCGGTGATGTCAGATTTGACGGTAGGACCTTAACTTTCATAAAACTTAAAACTTAAATTTATTATTATTATTATTATTATTATTATTATTATTTAATTCATATAAATTAAATTATAACTATTTTAATTAAAATAAATTTATTAATTATTGTAGTTATAACTAGTGGTTGATAATTTATTAAAATAAGTAAAATAACCTTACACATTTATTTTAAAAACAACCTTCTAAATGATTATATTATTCTAATCTTTTTTACATATCAATATTATCATATTTTAACTATTTATACCAATCAAAGTATTTTTTTTTCAAGTGTAACCAAACACTTAAAAGTTATTTAAAATTTAATTTTAAAATTTTCCATTAAACAATTAATTTGCTTATTATAAATAAATTATAAATAAAAAAACTGAAAATAATTATATTATATCTACACCTAAACAAATGAGGATTTGAAAAGGTGTAATTTAATTTATATTCAATTTTTTAAAATTAATTTATAATATTCAACTCAAACTTGAGTTAAAAAAATATAATAATAATAATAATGATAATAGGAGTTGCCATTCCTACCCACAAAGAAAAAAAATCATTTGTACCCTTCACAGATGAGATGAGATGAGATCTATAGTTCAAATCAAGATACATATATAAATTGAAGTTAGTGCATCAGAATGAAGTCTTTCCACGTATAATTATTCATCGGTTAAATCATTGATAAATGATAATGTGTACATTGTGGTACAGAATTAAAAAAAAAAAAAGTTGATTAACTGCCATACCTAGAGAGTATATGTGGCCCAGAATATGTACTACTGATACTGTAGTTGAAGCTTCAAGCATTACTATTATCATCAAGCACGTGAAAACCTCGTCCCTAAGCTAGAACTGAGGGATTTTCTGGAGTTGAATTGTTGACAGCAGGAACATCTCTTGCCCTTGTTCTTGGAATAATTACAGCTCTACAACAGATTAGCATAAACAGCAATTCCATTACAAAAAACATCATGCTCATCCATACAAACATGGTTTTCTTCCAAGACCATATAATCCTTTCCAATAGAGGAAGTTCTGACTTAAATATAATGGATGCATCATATATTTCTGGGATGCCCCTTGCCGGCAGGAATTCAGCTCGTTGCTCAATTGTCACTTTTAGGCAGGAAGTAGGCACATCTCGTCCTTCCTTAAAACCTCTAATCTTTACCTTTAGAATTTGGGTTTCTGACATATGGCCAGTGAGCAGAGGTCCAATATTAAAGAAAGTTAGTAGGATGCGGACAGGTTCACTTCTGAATTTTAACATGCATAACTGTCTTTTGCTGACAAGGGTTTTACCATCTGCAGACAGGAAATCCACCCGTACCTATAAACGAACAACAATCAATCAATAAAATTGACAATCATGAATTAGAGATCATTAAATTTATTGCAAGTGTTAGGAAAATATATCAAATACTGCTAACAGTTTTTTTTTTTTTTTTAAAAAAAGGACAAAGAATAGAGAGAGGGAGGGAACAACTATGCTTCCAATAAAAATAGCCATCTTCAATACCAGTACTAAATTTTGAATCCTGTATCAGCAAAATATTTTGATTTCTAGATTATTTCATTCTGATAGATTTAAGAGTTGTACACACACAAACAAAAAATGATTTTAAGTATGTTATTTCTAAATGCAGAGCTGTTCTGGTGTTTATCTGATCCAATATCTTCTAATTACGGCCCAGTTTGCTGTGGCTTATGCACAAACTCCCAGGCCAAAAAGGCAGCTTATTTTAGAAGCTTGGTTGCTCCTAGAGCTACAGATATTTGCTAAATATTTTAATTCCAACATTATCAATTGATGACGACTGAGTATAAAACTATGCAATTCAGTAGCCAGGATATAAAATTCAATCGCGGTAGCTCCATTGACATTTATTTAGTGATGACTGAAACTTTTCTACCAATGTCAACTAAGTGGTTAAAAAGCATTTCTATCTTCAAAAAAGATGCAGCTTATTGGCAGAAGTATGAATTTTTTATGCACAATTTAAGAAAATCAGAGACTTGGACTTATAAGTTCTAAAGCAGCTGGTAGCTTGAAAGTTAAATGGAGAGGTTAGGTTGGGTTCCTTTATATCTGTACTAGTTTTCCTTAAAAAGAAAAGTTATTTAATGGCTGTGGCACCTTGCCTTGCCCGACACCTCTCACCTACAGCTTAAGGCACCCGCCTCTTGGAAGAGAGGCACGCCTCATCCAGGCGAGGCAACAGAGCCTCGCCTGGCTACTTTAGCAACTTGCAAATTCAGTCAAAATGTTCCAATTTCTAGCGACTCTAGGACAGAACAATGCGTTTCCAAGCACTAGCTTCTATTAGACAAGAGAATATAACCTAACGCAAACGTAAAACCATGCAAAGAATCATTCGCCAAACACGAAGAAGGAAGGGATGCTTGAGGCTCTCTTCCATCTTACTTTGTTAGCATTCAGTTAGCAAACAATAACAAAGAATCTAAATTCCTCACAAGTATAAAAGCTAACATGATAAAATTTGAGATCATGCACAGCAAACTTTGAACAAATTACATAATCACAAATATTAACAGAGACAAAATGCAAATTTCTGATAATAAAGTAGCAGCCAAAAGATTGCAACTTTCATTTTTTATGAATCAAAGTAGTACCTGAAAGACCCCAAGATTTCTATTATATCCAGACTCTGGCAGTGTTAATAGAACATTAACTTCCAACTTATGATTAGGTGGCACAACCCGCGGCCCCAAACTCTTTTCTGCACAATTTAAACCACAACCAGCACCACCACATGACATTATGGGCACAAATGCAACAGGACTATTCTGTGTGTAATCAAAACTCAATTTTTCTTTCATCTCCACTGGATTCTCCACCAAATTTCTTATCAAATATCCACTAACCATCATCGAGAAGATCAACAATCCACACAAAATCATACATACATAAAAAGACCAAAACGTCCCCCAAGCAAACCGCACCAAAAACTTCCATATCGAATTTTGATCCTTTAGCCAGCAGGTGAGCAGTGGACTAAAAAACTCACTTATCAATTCCCATAAACCAACCAATTTTTTCATAAGGAATCCTCTGCCGCGCCTCAATACTCCAAAGGGATCAATAACTAACATATAGGAGAAATATAAAGTCCATATGGGAAACGTAATAAATTTAACAAATAAACTAACTTGAAACCCAATTGCTTTAATCACCAATCCAGCTATAAACTCGAGCAAATATGGAGAGGACGAGTTCTCAAGGTCACCCGCCGTGTCTAAAGAGTCACCAACCCGGTCTTCATTTGCTATCGATTCCACCTTCTTGTCAATATCACTTACTATGCTTGTAACTCCATCAGGGTCGACTCGGTCCCGAATCGACCTAGTCGACTCAGATACGTAGAAATTCCTCTCACTTTCGTTTACATCACGAAAAAGTCTTTGTCTTTTCTCTTTGAATTTCGTTTTGGAGTCGTAAGTTTGAGTAATGTCTGAAGTGATACAGGAGGACTGTGGATTGGATTCTTTGGATCCTGTGGCAGAGATTCCACGACCAGATGATGACCGGCGACGGAGACCTGTGATCGGATAAGAAACTTCAAGTGAGGATTTGCAGAGAGTGGAGTGTGAAGTGGATTGATCTAATTGGTCGGGAACAGCACAGTCATAAAACCAAAAATCCTCAAGCGCATCGAAGAAGCAATCATCGTTTTGATCGGTTTCATCGCTTCGATTTGACGGCTCCATTGAATGAACTGAGTTCTGAATGGGGACATCGAATTAGGGTTAGGGTTCCATTTTCGTTCACGATGAACGGTGAATGATTAATGCAAGAACTTTCAGTCAAGTTTCGCCGATAAAGTTCGTTCAGCTTGTCAGTTTAATAACCACACGTGGAGCTAGTGGGTCCTACTTAATGACGCGTCAGCATATCAACCGTAGGATCTTCTCATCCTCTTCTCGCAGTTCGAGATATTGATTGTATGAATTATTGGGTGTTTTTAATTCA
>CAOGCB010164514.1:0-13401 GCA_948266635.1 Cnidoscolus chayamansa | reverse complement strand
TTGGGCTAATTAATCTAGTAATTAGGTTAATTAAGTTAAAATTGGAGTCATAGGGTTTTTCCTAATTTGCCCTTAAATAATTAAATCAGGTGGCGACTCACACACACGTGCACTCATCTTAGCCATAGGCATTTAAATAATTCATTTTATTTATTTTCCTGTGGCATGCGGGGTGAGGGGTTCACAGTACTCTATTAAGAAGATAGACTGTTGTGTTGAATGCTTCTCCCCAAAGGGACTCAGGTAAGGAAGAATCACTAATCATACTACTCACCATATCCAAAAGAGTCCTGTTATATCTCTCAGCAATACCATTCATGCTGGTGTACCAGGCATTATATACTGAGGGACTATACCACATTCCTCTAGGAAGCTAGCAAATGGTCTTAGACGTTGTGCACCTGAGCCATCATATCTGCCATAGTACTCACCACCACGATCAGATCTAATGGATTTATTCTTCTTTCTAAATTGATTTTCAACTTCGGCCTTATAAGATTTAAAGGCATCCAGAGACTTAGATTTCTCATGAATGAGATATAGGTACCCATAATGTGAGTAGTCGTCTATGAATGATATGAAGTATCTTTGGCCATTCCTGGTAGCCGAAGGGAATGGACCACAAATATCTGTATGAATCAATTCTAAGACGTATGTTGACCTTTTGGCATCTAATCTCTTTTGTTTGGTTTGTTTTCCTTTAATACACTCAACACAGGTGTCCAAATCTATGTAATAAAGTGTACCTAGGATACCATCTGATACAAGACTTTCTATTCTAGATTTGGATATATGACCCAAACGTCTATGCCATAATGCAGCTGAGTTATCCTAATTCAACCTCCTTTTGGTACCTCTAGAATTAACATGCAGAGTTTCATGATATGATACATTGATATCCAACATATATAAATTATCACAAGCATTCAAAAAAATAGTACCAACAATATTTGAATCCATAGATAAAGTAAATGCCAAATGAACAAAGATAACCATATTTCTCCAAAACATAAATAGAAACCAAATTTTGCCTGAAAGATGGTACAACAAAAGTATCTGTAAGATCCAAATAAAAACCAGTTCCTAACAATAATCTAAAATGTCATATTGCCTCAACTTCTACCGATTTTCCATCTCCCACATAGATGTATCTTTCACCATCACTTGGCCTTCGGTAGCTCAAGCAACCCTGCATTGAAACACTTATGTGATTAGTGGCACCAGAATCTATCCACCAACTGTTTCTAGGCACTGAAGATAAATTAATTTCAAAACAGACCAAAGCAAGGAACATACCCTTCTTAGCACGCCATGCAATGTACTTGGTAAAATCTTTTTTCTGATGTCCAGACTTATTATAGAAGAAGCATTTGGATTCCTTAGGCTTCTTTTGTTTTGGACCTTTTACATCAGTCTGCTTTCTTTGCTTTCCCTTATTTGCTGAGGCTATTAAATTAGCATTTCCTTCCTACTAGCCATCATGTTATCCTCCTTATCCACACAATGTTCAATGAGCTCATTAAGAGTCCATTTGCTAGGTTGGCAGTTATAAGAAGTCCTGATCTGCCCATACTATGGTGGAAGATAATTCAAAGCTGAATGGACTATAAGGTCATTTGGTAAAGCCAAATCTAGAACTTTTAGTCTGTTGGCTATTTGGGACATGCTCAGTATATGCTCCCTGACACTACCATTGCCAGTATACCTCATGGAGGTTAGTTTCGCTAAAAGCGTCCTTACTTTGGCCTTGTCATTTTTGACATAGACCTTCTCCAGCTCAGCAAGGTAGTTTTTAGCATTACTTTCACCAGTAGAAATGGCTCCTCGAACATTCTCTGAGATCCCCGTCTGCATGATCATTAGACCTAAGCGATTGGAATGTTCCCATTTTCATATTGAACCCTCTAAGCATTTGTTCTCTCATTAGTAAGAGAAATAGGTTTGTCCACCCTAAATTCTAGGTCTAGATCCATGCATCCCAGATAAACCATCATGCTTGATTTCCAAGAACTGAAGTTTGACCCTTCAAGCATAGGGACATTGTTCGGTTTTATGACATGTTAACTGTACAGAAAACAAATAATAACTAATATGCTCATAATCCACATTATAATAAAATATCATTATTAAGTTAAAAAATAATAAACAAGATACTGGACACAACATTAATAATTTTATCTTTGGATAAAAATATTAACTGTAATTGATATCTCAATGCAGTAATCAAATATTGACAATTAGTTCTGTCAAATAATAAACATTTCTTTGGACCGATTTATTATTCACATGGAATACCCAAGAATTGTCACAAACTTATTACTGTAGGTATATTTGCCATTTGGCCAAATTGTAACATTCCTTTGAGCCGATTGCTGTTCGCAAAAATTGCAAATATACAAATATAATATTTTCAAATAAATTAATCTACATAATAGAGGTCACTTTGGCAACATATTGCTTCAACCAATTTATTTTAAAATATCAGACAACTTAAGATGTGAAAACATTAAAATTTAATCTCAATTTTGATAAATTAAATTTAATTGTGATTAAATCCGAATATCACAATTTTAAAAAACTTGCCCCCCAACAAAAAAAGAAGGAAAATTGAAATCTATATTTGAATACCTGAACATGGCCACACCAAAATTTGAATTCGCAATGAATTTTTGATTTTTTTTTTCAAGAGGCTGTAACCTAAGCGGGGGCATCATCTGGTGGCTCTCTTCACAACATATTTAGATTTCAAATATAGGTTTTTTTTATCGCAATTCTCAAAGCTGCAATAGATGGAGTCCAAATTGAGTTCAACAAAAAGCCAAAGATTTCAAAAGAAACACACAAAAATTAACAGAATGAAATTACAATTTTATTTATCGATTCTCAATGATTCAACATGATTTAGGCTCTGATACCACTTCTAAGATTGAACCCCCTAAATTAAGTCACGGATCAATCATGTCAAATCATCAAGAAATTAAATAAGAACAAAAGCATACCTGTATTTGCCTTTGATAATTCTTGATTTAAATCAAATTGTTGATTGTTTAAGAATGACTTGATCTTCTAGTATATTAGATTGTCAATTTTGGATTTCTCTCAAAGGGAAAAAGAAACTATTGACATATATATCTCTATATTGGGGACCATAGCCCTTTTGTACATAATTTGACAAATATCTATTTTGGCCATTTAACAAAACAGAATTTTATGTCAAATTGGCATCTACACTTTTAATCATATTATTAAACAAGCACCTTAATAGTAAAAAATTCTAATTTGATCACAACACTAATTTGACTATTTAATATGATTGCCATACATATTTAATATTTACATATATAAGCCCACACTTTATAATTTATTAGAAAATAAATTCTAACATAAAGATGAAAGAAAATGGAGAATTGAAATATTAAATTTAAGACATCTCTAATTTAACCATATATATTAATAATTAAATTAAATTAAAAAAAAGTTAGAATAAAATTGTGAGAGTGGAGAGGAGCTTTTGGATTTTACGGCTTCCAAACAAATATTATAAATTATATATTATAGTAATCTTGTGTTTTCACCCATGTGTACAAGCAACAGGTAGAGCTATATGTTGTTTTGTATTAGTGCTTGTCTCCATTTCTAAAAGGAATTATTATTAGTTTATTAGAGTTGTTCTAATTTTCTTAGTTCATTCATAATAGAATCATTAAGCTTGGATTAGAAAATAACCAACTTTAATTTATAGGAGTGAAATGCAAGCTATATTAATTTAAAAGGACCAAAAGAAAGCAATATTGATTGAAAGAGGCTAATAAATAAGTGTCAATATGAAATTTGCTTGTCAAATGGAAATCTAAAGGAATCTTTAGAGATGAAAATTATAGTTAAAAAAAATTGCAATGAATCATATATCTTTATAAATATCAATCTAAGTTTTCAATTAAGTCTAATCATTGATTTAATCGGTTGATGGAGATTCATGAGTTCATTGATTTCTAAATGAACTAACAGCTGAAGAAAGGGTAAAAGCAGAATAACTGTGAAACAACAAAACAAGGGAAAATCCAAATTCAAACCTACAACAAAAAGACATAGAATGTGTAAAAAACAATATAAATTTAAAAAATTGTCACACAGAGAGGTTAAAGTGGAAATGAAAGCAAATAATTGAATAAAGAAAATAAATTTAGTTTGAAAAAAAGTAAATTATTATTCATAATTGTTCATCTTTGTTAGCTTATTATCATCTTCAGCTCTCTTTCCTTCCTCCCATTACCATTTATAGAAATAATGCAAACCCTTTACTTACTCTACTGTAGAAGCTTACTTGACTTGATGAACCAAAATTCACTTAAAGAAATAGCCTTGGAATTAGTATTCCAACACTTCATCTACCATTACTCATCATCATGCAAAAAGAGAGAGAAAGAGATGAAGAAAAGTAGGTAGAGGAAAAGAGAATAACTTACGATTTGGGTTGAGTTGCTGACCACTGGAGTGGAGGCGAGGGACTAGCGATAGCCGAAATTGAGCGTGAATCGCGACACTGAAGTAGAAGGAGACCTTGAGGACTTTGGAGCATGCGAGCGGCCAGGCGGCGAGGTGGGCGAGCAGCTAGCAGCAATGGCCCGAACAAGAGGGAGGTAGCTGGAGGAGACAGATACGATCCAAAATTGTGCGTTTAAAGGAAGGCGTACCTCTTAGTGAAGAGGTGCGCATCAAAGGTCCCTTTCTTCCCCAAATGATGCATTTTGGCTCGTCTTCCCCAGAAGTCATGACCATTGCATAGAATCTCTTCCTTGCACAGCTCACCACACCAGCTCACTCCAGCACATGAAGAAATCCCGTGATTCTTGCTATATTCCAAAATGCTCTCTCTCTCGACTATAAGAGAGGCATTTCTTCTGTAAATATGACATGAAAAATATTAAGAATCAAGAGAGGATTTCCAAATTATGACTCTGTTTCTTTTCAATTTTGCTTCGTTTCAAATTGGTCTCAAAGCAGTCATCTTGGCAGCAATGGCAGAATCAACACGATCACAAGAGTGGAGGAGTGAGATGGCCGCTATGGTCATCGAATTAGAAAAAGACAATATTAAAAAATAGAGGCTCGTATGCAAGAATTACTAACAAAAATAAGGAACTTACTGAGCAACAATAGTAAGGGGAAAAAGAAGATAGGAGAAGAAAGTAAAGAGGCTGGCAGTGTTCCCAGAGAGCATAGAAATGAAGAAAATCCTTAGGGAAGTGCCACCAGACTAGAATTCCCTAGATTTGAAGGAGAAGGCCTAGATGGTTGGTTATTGAGGGCATAATACTTTTTTGAAGTGGGAAGGATAGCTCTTGAGAGCAGAGAGAAGGTGGCAGCCCTACATCTAGAGGGCAGAGCTCTTCAATGGCACTAGGGATATACCAAATTAAGAGGAACAGTAGCTTATGAAGACTGGGAGGAATATGTGAGGCAATGGGATCCAGATTCAGAAGTCTTACCTTCGAGGACCCCATTGCTGAGCTCAGAAACCTCAAACAAAGGGGTTCACTCCTTGACTACCTCAATGCTTTTGATGAGTTGCATCCTAAAGCTGGGATTACTAAAGAATAAGCTCTTAGTTTTTTCCTCTCGGGCCTCAACGATGACTTACAAATGACAGTAAGGATGTTCGAGCCAAAGAACCTATCCGAAGCCTACTCACTAACTAGACTCCAAGAAATGGTAGTAGCAGCCATTCAACAAAAACCTAAACCCTCAAGACCCACTCCTACCTCCAGTTTCTCCTATCAGAAGCCACTCACCCTCACCACCAATAATAATTCATACAAATCTGTCAGCTCCACTCAATCCCACTCACCTTCTTCTTCCAACAACTCTACCAACTAACCCCCCACCACTCTTGGAAGACCCTTTAGACCCTTCCTAACTAGTAAGGAGATGGATGAAAAGAGAGCTAATAACTTGTGTTTCTAGTGTGATGAAAAATATATGTCAGGGCAGAAATGCAAGAAAAGGTAACTATATATCTTACAGATCAAAGACATTATAGATGAAGAGGAGCTAGAGAACATAGTGGAAGAAATTGAAGAGGAAGAGGCTGCAGCAGGTGGTCAACTATCCTTGAATGCCTTGTGGGGAGCAGGGGGCAATCAAAGTATGATGATCAAAGGGGCCTATAATAAGACCAAATTGCATGTCTTGATAGACACTGGAAGTACACATAATTTCATCAATGACAAGGTGGCTCAGAAACTTAATTGCAAGGTGAAGACTGTTTATGGCCTTTGGGTGGAGATAGCTACTGGGCAGGAGCTTAAGTGTGACTCACTGTTTCTTTTCAATTTTGCCTTGTAGGGACTCTATGTGCTAAGGATTCCAGTGGGAGATGAGCAGTAATCCTTCCAAGCAAATGTCTACCTTCTACCTCTTGGCAGTTTTAACTTAATCTTGGGCATTCAATGGCTTAAGACATTAGGAGATGTTATCTGAAATTTTGAAGAATTAACCATGACCTTCCAGATTGAGAACAAAAACTACCATTTGAAAAAGGGAGACTCAACAGTCACTTCAACCCAACAACTCAAATCTATACACCTCAAGGAGGATGAAATCTTTGATTACAGTCCTACTAGGTTTAGAATACAGCTACTTCAGGGGGGGAAATTCAAGACAAAATGCCCTAAATTGTTAAAATTACTACCTAAGTTTCATGATGTGTTTCAGGAGCCTGAAGGATTGCCACCATGTAGGTAGTTGGATCATAGGATCTCTATCAAGGAAGGCTCCACACTCCCAAACTCTAGGCCATATAGGTACGCCCCAAAGTAGAAAATTGTTATAGAGAATATGGTGAAGGAAATGCTAGAGAATAAAATTATTCAATGTAGCACTAGCCCATATGCTAGTCCTGTGGTATTAGTGAGGAAAAAAGATAAAAAAAAAATGGAGATTGTGTATTGATTATAGAGGGCTTAACAATATCACTATTATGGATAAATTTCCAACTCCTTTGATAGAAGAACTTATAGAAGAATTGGGAGGGGATACCATCTTCTTTAAACTAGACTTAATGTCTAACTATTGGCAAGTCAGATTGCATATTGAAGATATACATAAGACTGCCTTTAAAACTCAGGAAGGATACTACGAATTCCTAATGATGCCCTTTGGCCTCACTAATGCTCCTTCTACCTTCCAAGCACTTATGAACAGTGTGTTCAAAACATTTTTAAGGAAGAATGTGCTAGTGTTTTTTTTATGATATTCTCATCTATAGCAAGTCCATTTTAGAGCATGCTAAACACTTGGAGGAAATATTACAGGTCATGAAAAGGAATCAGCTGTATGCCAACCCCCATAAATGCATTTTTTAGGATCTGTCTGTCTAGCACTCTATCTGTAGAGTACCTAGGGCACATTATCTCTGAAAATGGGGTTCAGATAGATCCTAAAAAGATACAAGTCATGGAGAATGACCAGTACCTCTTAACATTAGACAACTAAGAGAATTTTTGGGTCTCACAGGGTATTATAGGAGGTTTGTGAAGTCTTATGGCCAACCAGATAACCCCTAACTTCCCTGCTCAAAAAAGGGAGTTTTGGATGGAACCAAGAGGCATAGCAGGCCTTCGAGAACCTTAAGACAACTATGACTCAGGTCCCTATTCTAATATTGCTAGACTTCTCTAAAACATTCATCATTGAGGTTGATGCTTGCCTAGAAGGGATAGGAGTTGTCCTAATGCAAGAAGGACACCCTATAGCTTATATCAGTAAAGCCTTGTCTCCAGAGAACCTGACTCTATCTATGCATGATAAAGAGTTGCTAGCTATTTTATTTGCAGTAAAAAAATAGGAACACTACTTGGTGACTAGACCTTTTATCATTAAAACATATCACAAGAGCCTTAAATTCCTAACAGAACAGAGAATTACAACCACTACACAATAGGCGTGGCTCACTAAACTTCAATCATTTGATTTTGAAGTCCAGTACAAGAAAGGGTCTAAGAACATTACTGCAGATGCCCTTTCAAGGTTACACTCCACTGCGTTCACTCTTATAGCTCACCTAATTCCTGACCAATTATTTGCAGCTATCAAGCAAACATGGAAGGATGATGACAAGCTTGCCAAAATCATTGTTGAGCTACAATAAGACTCTCAATCTCACCCTAAGTACAGTTGGAAAGAGGAGCAACTCAGGAGGAAGGGAAAACTAGTGATTAGGGACTCTAAACACCTCAAGCAGAGACTAATGTAGATCTACCATGACTCTGCATTAGGGGGACATTCATGGGTTACTGTGACCAGCAAAAGAATAGCAGGAATTGTGTACTAGAAGGGGTTATGGAGGGATATTAGGTAGTACATGAGGAATTGCACAGTATGCCAACAGAATAAATATGAAACTGTGCTCTACCTGGAAAGCTACAGCCTCTACCTACACCTAAAGGTATCTTTACAGACATTACCATGGACTTTATAGAGGCACTCCCCAAGTCACAAGGTATGACCGTTATTTTTGTTATAGTGGACAAACTCACCAAATATGCTCATTTTGTGAGTCTGTTCCACCCCTACTTAGTAAAAACAGTAGCTCAGGCATTTATAGACAATGTATACAATCTACATGGTCTGCCAGAGACTATTGTGAGTGACAGGGATGCAGTTTTCACCAGTCAATAATGGCAAGAATTTTTTAAGTTACAAGGGGTGGAATTAAACATGTCTACTGCCTACCACCCCCAGACAGATGGACAAAGCGAAATTGTAAACAGGAGTTTGGAGACTTACTTGAGGTGCATGTGCGGTTGCATACCATGTACTTGGGCTCAGTGGTTGGAGTTTTGGTATAATTCATCCTATCACTCTGCAATCAAGATGACCCCATTTGAAGCTCTGTATGGAGTCATGCCTCCCTTCCATATTCCTTATCTACCGCGAGATTCCTCCTCCGACTCAATTGATTTTTACATGAGGAATAGAGAAGAAGCAATATCAGTAATTAAAAATCAACTGAGAAAATCAGCAACAAGAATGAAGCAACTAGCAGAAGGAAACATGAGTGAAAGGGAATTTGAGATTGGGGAATTTTTTTACCTGAAATTGCAACCCTATGTTCAAAATTCTTTGCATGTCGGTCACCACAAGCTCAATCCGAGGTATTACAGTCGCTTCCCCATCATCGACAAAATAGGAAAGGTTGCTTACAGCCTGGAGCTTCCCCCCGGAGCCAAGATACACGATGTCTTTCACGTTTCTCTGCTTAAGACATCGGCAAGGGAGTTGCTGGCCTTAAAGACTTTGCCTACCCTAGAAGACACCCCAACACAGTATGCAGTAGCAATTATGGAAAGAAAAATGATTAGAAGAAGGAACAGCGCCGCGACGAAATGGTTGGTCCAATGGTCCAGCTCATCTCTAGACAAGGCCACATAGGAGTATGTGGACGAAGTACAGAAGAAGTATCCAGAATTCTCTCCTTGAGGACAAGGAGAAAATAAGGGAGGGGTGTTGATATGATCTAAAATGATGCATTTAAAGGAAAGCATACCTCTTAGTGAAACGGTGTGCAGCAGAGGTCCCCTTCTTCCCCAAACAATGTGTTTTGGCTCGTCTTCCCTAGAAGTCACGACCATTGCACAAAATCTCTTCCTTGCACAACTCACCACACCAGCTCACTCCTACACATGAAGAAACCCCGTGATTCTAACAGTATTCCAAAATGCTCTCTCTCTCTACTATAAGAGAGGCATTTCTTCTGTAAATATGACATGAAAAATATTAAGAATCGATAGAGGATTTCCAAATTGTGACTCATTGTTTCTTTTCAGTTTTGCTTTGTATCAGAGATGGTCTCAGCATTTTCAATTTCAAATGGTGAAAGTTAGGGATTTACAGATAGGGAGGGGAAAAGGTTTCCTCAAAATGACAAAGGCAAACTATTTTGATAAATAATTCCCTTAAAATATTTTATCAACGAAATAGATTTCATTGGTGAAATTTATTTAAAATTCCACAATCTTACCGATGTCACAACTTCGTCGGTAATATTATTTAATTAGTTTATTAATATTTAGTGATGAAAATATTTTATCGGTATAATTTACAAAATAAAATATAAGTAGTTTTTAATTTTTCAGTAAAATATACCGACGAACTATATTTCGTCGGTAAAATTTATTTAAAATACCACAAACTTACTAAAGCCACAAGGTCGTTGGTAATATTATTTAATTACTTTATTAATATTTAGCGGCGAACATATTTTGTTGATATAATTTACAAAATAAAATGTAAGTGGTTTCTAATTTCTCAGTAAAATATACCGACGAACTATATTTCATCGGTGAAATTTATTTAAAATATCACAAACTTGCCGACGCCACAACTTCGTTGATAATATTGTTTAATTAGTTTATTAATATTTAGCAACGATCATATTTCGTCGGTATAGTTTACAAAATAAAGTGTAAGTAGTTTTTAATTTCTCAGTAAAATTACCGATGACATGTGGTGTCGGTAACATTTATATATATAACAACTTTTCATTTAAATACTAATTAAATATTTTAGGCATCGGTATATTTTTTTACAAAATAAATAACATCCGTATATTTTTTTTAAACTTTAGTGATGACAATATAGCGTCGATATTATTTATTGAAAATAAAATAATTTAATTTAATTTCTTTGTAAATGTTACGACGCTGTGTGTCGTTGGTAACATTTATACAAATAGCAACTTTTTATTTAAATGATAATTAAATATTACCGATGCCCAAATATTCGTTGGTATATTTTAAACAAAATAAATAATAAATTTATTTCTAAAACGTACCAACGACACTGGTCCGTCGGTACTATTTATTGAAAATGATATATTAATTTTAAATTTTATTACCCTTACCGATGCCAAATTTCATCGGTATGTTTTAGAATAAATAAGGTAACATCGTTTAATTTTTTTTATAAATATTACCAATGAAAATAAATATCGGTATATTTTCTTAAAAAATATATTTTATTTAATTTTTTATTAAAATATACTGACGCTTCTAGTCATCGATAATATTTTTTGGCATCGCTATTTTATCTGCCAAAATTTACCACCAAAATTTACCGACGCATGCATTGGCATCAGTATTTGTTGTCAGTGAGTGGTCAGTATGTTATCGATAAATAGTCGCTACTTTTATTCTAATTTTATGTTTTCGTTTTCATGTTATTGTGTCAGTAAAGTGTCTCTTAATACCAATGAAACCTTGGTCGTCAGTAAATTTGGTCAATTACTTTTGTTTTCTTGTAGTGTTTGATTTCTCCTCTCTCTTTCACTAATTCTTGCTACTTAATTCTCCCTAGCTCCTTCCTTTCCACATTGCCCGACACCATTCTCTTTAAGATGAAGAGAGAGAGTTCTAAAACCTTCTTTATTACTCGTGATCCTCTCACTTTTATAACGAGAGTGGTTTGGATTTTGGTTTGAAAATCCAAAACCTTAGATTTGGTTTTCCCTTGCCCCTATTTTTGTGTCACTCTTTGCTACCTTCTCCATTAACCCTTCAATTATTTCATTTTTTGCATTTAAGTATTTAACTCTACTTTATTTTATATTTTAATTATTTAATATTTTTAAATTTATATTTTATTTTTATTTTTTATTCCGATTTGCTATTGAAAAAGTGTCGAGTGTTATAAAATAGTAATATATATATATTTTATTTCACCTCACGAGGAAGAAAAAAAAAAGAGAAAGAGAAAGAAATGACTAATTAGTTAATTTTATTGTATTAGAAATTAAATAGTAAATTAATTTTATAAAGGTAATTTTGATATATAAATTTTCTCTCGAAAATGATATTATTGATCGAATTGATTAGTTAATTAAATTTTTGAAATTATATTAATTGATTAATGTATTTTTAAAAATTGAGAAATTAATTAATTAATTTTATTAAAGTATGGAGACGTGCATTCCTTTAATTGGTTCTCCTTTGCTTGGCGTATACGTGGGTCCGTAATTTATTGTTCCGTCTTTGATGACATTTTCATGCGTTGATTTTCAAGTCTTCGTTTAACCTTTTCTAATTAATAAAACGTAGACTTTTATGGTTCTCCTCCAAGTCTATCCTCAAATACGACTTTATTTCTTGGAAAATTATTATTAAAAATTTAAATTATTAAAAAAATTTATTGATTAATCCTTATTTATAAAATATTCAATTAAAATATTTTTATTTTATATATAAGTATATTGTAATTTTGGCAGTCTATATAATCTAATTTTAACGATATATACTATTTAATTCTTAATTAAAATTAAAATAAATTAATTAATAGTTTATTTAACAGATGTCTGGAAGTTTAATTTTACAACGAAAAATGAATAGTAAATTTTCTAATAAATTTTCCGTCATTTCTTTCCACGGTACGGTACAAGATTCATTCATTGTTGCTGAATTTATCCAAGTGGATGTGAGTTTTTGCTGGCGCGTACCCCTACGCTGACAGACGATTTCTGGATTGCAAAATACTCCCACTCTCACTTTTAAATAGCTTAGCCTGCCAATTTCAGTGCTCACTCTCCTCAGGGAAAACCGAAACCATGCCTACGAGTTATTCTAAGTTTAGCTCTACAAGAACATGGTATCAACGACTATGGACATTCTTAGTTGTTGCTACCTTGTTCTATGGAAATATCATCTCTTGTTCAAAACCTGACTATCCTAATTATAATGATCACTGTGCTTCAATTGTCCCTGAATCAACGCCTATTGTTGCTGAAGCCACCACTGTCCCTTTTTCTCCAAACCAGGATGGTTTCTATCTCGGTGGGGATGGAATACTAAAACATGCAGATCCATCTCGCCGCTATTACTCCGAAAATGGAAGGAAAGTTATATTGTTTCGTACCCATGATGTCTATAGTACTGGTGCTGATGGTCTTTACAAGGTCAAGGCGAGTTTGATCCTCCAACCCTCACGTATCACATACGGTTACTCGGATTCCGCCCAGGTCGTTTCTCTTTGGTCTGACAGAGGTGCTTTGAGTTTTGAAATGGAAGGATTTTGGTCAACATCAACTGGGAAGCTTTGCATGGTTGGCTTATGTTCTGCTTATTCCGCAGAAGGTGAAACTCGTGGTGTTTCTGCTGTTCTCAAGCTTAATGATGTGAAAGGTTCGAGTAATATTACAAGTTTGATTCGGGGAACACTAGAGAGCTTGATTTCTGTAGATGGTTCGAGCTATTTTGAGCCGATTTCTTTATTGATTGTTCCTCTTAAGAATTATACCTACACTAAGGTTGCTAAAGGAACTGATAATGGATGTCCTGATGGGGCTGATGTTGCAAAGAATTCGCTCAGCTTACCGTTGAGTGTTTCTATTTGTTCAATATTCTTACACCA
>CAOGCB010164303.1:0-12020 GCA_948266635.1 Cnidoscolus chayamansa | reverse complement strand
AGATGAAATAAATTATACAAATGAAATTTAAAGAAAAAGAATGGTTTTGCACCATCAAATCGAAGATATCAGTATCAACTAATAAAGCGTGTAAACAAAAGAATCGACAAAATAAAATATATTTATTTTAGATGTAAATACAAAATATATATAATTTAATTTTAATTTTAATTTAATTTAAGTTTATTTTAATTTTAATTTTAATTTATTTCATTCAAAATTAAAATGGTCTATTGTATAAAATAATATAAATATTTTCACGAATTTATATTTATATTTTAAATTTTATTTCTTAAATACTAAAGTCATAAATTTTACATTGATCATAATTTTAGTCATTATCTGAAATCAATTTTTGATTAAAAAAAATAAATATGTCTATGTGTTCTCATGTTGATTTTTAAGTTAAGTTTTAATACATTTTAATTTTCACATATGTTAAGAGTAAATTATTATTAGCATTTATTTATCTCTCTTAAATTATTAATATTTCAATTGCAAAATTGTCTCATACTATAACTTTTTTGTGAAAAACCATCAAACCTTCCGATCTAGAGCATCCTCAAATGCAAAAAGCAACATGTTATCTTCTTTCTAAAATTTCTTCTTCCTTTCTCTCTCCATCATTGTTCTCTCTGTTGAAAGAATCAATTAAATTAGGAAACAAATAATTTGTAATAAAATGATTGATTAACATACCTTAGGTATCATAATCAATTGGTGTATAAATCAAGTTCCAGTAATATGAATAAAACATAACAGAAAAATGATTTTTTCCTATTCTTACAATTAAAACATCTATTACTTCGCAACCCACTCTCATTATTCACAAGTTCAGCAATGTAAACTTACATTGTTATGAATATTAAATAACAAAATAACAGCTCATGTGGTTATACCAAGAGGCTTCTGCTTCTGAATGTTTTGAGGAGAACATAAATCAATCAATCACTGCGTTAGTTAAAAGCAACTTTACAAAGCAGACTATCTCAGAACTGAACCTACTCCATATTTCCGGTTAGTGGATCCACATCATTGCTGCTTTTCATTGGCTTCTAGTTTGCAGGTCCTTTCCTTGTTATAGTCCTTCATAGAAGGATTTGATTCATAATCATCTATATTTACTCAATCTACAAGTCATATGTTACTGTTCTACTCCTACAGAACAAAATTCAATCAGATGCTACTTGAACTCAAAAGAAATAAGTTGATATGATATCTAAATATGCCTGTCAATCATTGAACTATTGAATATGCAAAAGTGCACAAACTTCTTGAAATTGAATTCATTCACCTCCACTGCCTTCAATCCAGTCATCGTCCATGTCGAATTCACCAATTCCAGGAACTATGAATGCGTTTTTCTCCTTCTCCTTGTCCTCTTCATTTCTCTGCTTTACAGCACCTCTCCTGAATTGAAACCCTCGGTACTCCGTCTTCCACGACAAGTACCACCTCTTCCGATCCCTCATACATCTTCAGAGTTCATCGAAATATGAGAGTTCCTCATCATCTTCATTCTCCCAAGCTCCTTCTACTCGGTCTAATTCATCACCTCTTGGTGTTCTGCGCATTGCTCTGTATTAGTTGTTTACAGAGAGCACCGTGTTTTCCTTTGGGTTTTTGTCTATTTCACTCCCACCGCCCACATGAAGCAGCGTGTGCCGCTGCAACTGGAGCCTCAATCCTTTGCCTTTTTCTTTCTTTTGTCCGTTTTGTCAGGATCTTGTGGGCCCCAATACTGCAGCAAATTCTTGCGAGTTTCACGTTTCTGTAACTTTTTTGCCGACAAATGATATTATTACCTAAAATTATGTTTTCGACACGTGATTAGTTAATAATTTTTTTTTTAAAAATTATTTGTCAAATAAAATAATACTTTTTTTATTTTAATACTTTGACCTATGACTTTTTCATTGGAATGAGGATATGATCAGATTTTTCATTAAATAACAATTATTAGAGTGAGCAGTACATGGTGTAGCTCAAAATCGAATAAAAAAAACTAAAAAATGATTTTTAAAATTTAAAAATTAAAATATATCAAATTAAACTATTTTAGGAGTCTTCATCCTTCTCGAGCCAGATTGGACAAAATCAAGACCAAATAATAGCAAAAACAGAGATTGAAGATTAGACTGAATAAGAGTCGGAGCAGACTGAAAAAAATAAAACCAAACCAAACTAAATTGAATGGGACCGAATCTGACTAATCAAACCAATCACTCCGCCTAGTCCCAAATGATGAGGCCCATGAGCCGCAGATAGAGTCGAAAAGCGCAATATAATTGCAACGACCTAGATCAAGATGGTGAAACCAAAAACTCTAATTTTGCTCCTCCATATAACCATTCAGCAACCACAGCAGAAAGATTCAAATCGTAGAAAAATTTTCAACTCGACAGATTAAATGCATATCGAATAGAAGCTGTTCATAACTTGAAAGAAAGAAATATACATTGTGGAGGGCACATCGATCAAAAGAATGTTGTTTTTTCTTTTTTGGGGTAGAATTTAATTGGATGAAGGTTTGCCCAAAGTGATTATTTGTTAATTGCCTAGACCAATCGCGACTCATGACCCTAATTTGGAGATCTAGTGAAGGCAGAGGATACTTGCATGTTTATTTGAGACTGAGAGCATCATGAGTATGCCCATATTCAATAGGCATCATCAGGCAGAGGATACCTCATATCAGACTAGAGAACACCTTAATGAGGCTTGCGACGTGCTGGCGGCGTGCCAGCGACGTGTATCTGGTCGTCTAGGCACTATAAAAGTTGAAGAGAGCTTTGGTGGGAGTGGACGGGATGGTGGGAGGCCTCGTGCTGGAATGGAAAGAGGCAGAGAACTTTGGTGCTTGCTTGATGCTTTGATTCTTTTAGATGACCTAAAGCCATTTACAATCCAAAATACCAAATTTTGCACCAAAATCACCTAGTAAAAAAGTACTCCAATTATAAATACCAAAATTAACACCAAATAAGAATATTCATAAAAAATTCTTCCACCATTCTATTCTTAATTTTTTATTATAAATTTAACACAAATACTTTAATTATTTTGTTCAATAATTAATTAATTAATTAATTAATTAATTTGATAAAATTTAATAATTATTAATAATTAATATTTTAATAATTATTAATTTCATTTAAATAGTAAATATAACATATTAGTTAAATATTTATAAATTACAAATAAATTTTAATTTAAAAATTATAAATTAATTTAATTAATATTAAAAATGGAAGAATAATTACTACTTTTATTTGGATTCTATTAAAAATGGAAGAATAATTACTACGTTTTATTTGGATTCTATTACACAAACAAACATACTAAAAAAAACATGAAATTATCAAACGATATAGGAAATATTACATGAGAGCAGTAATTTTCAAAGCCCCTCTTAATTAGTATATTCCTCCCATAAATGCTCTATCAAGGCATTGCGTAGAGCAATATGAGCTTCTTTGTTCTTGATTTGATTAAATCGATCCAAGTTTTTTTTCGAATCGAGCATTTTCATCTTCAATAACTTCAATGTTTGGAGGTGGCACTTCCGTCGTTTCTACAATTGGTGCGTTGAGATCTCTTTCATCCTCCACTATCATATTATGCATGATAATGCAAACTTTCATTATATCATGTAACACCTCTTTTCTCTAAAAATGTACAGGTCCTGTAACAAATTGCAAATATTGATTATAGAATACCAAATGCCCATTCAACATCTTTCCTACATGATTCTTGCTTTATAGTGAAGTATGTTTTCTTTCGACCATGTGGCTCATGAATAGTTTATATAATAGCTTTCCATTTAGGATATATTCCATCATCTAAATAATATCTCATATTATATTCTTTCCCTTGAATATAATAGTGGGCAAGAGGAGCAATATATTGAGCCAAATTGGAGAACAAATGAGATGATTCTAACATATTTACGTCATTATTTGTGTTAGGCATTCCAAAATAAGCATGCCATATCCAAATATTATAATCAGTTGCTGCTTCAAGAATAATGGTTGGTGACCCACTCCTTCCGGTAAATTGTCCAGCCCAAGCTGAAAGACAATTTTTCCATTTCCAATGCATACAATCTAGACTGCCCAACATTCCTAGGAAACTGCATTGTTGCTGATATGGAATAGCCTTCTGATATCACTAGCATTAGGTGATCGAAGATATTCCACAAAAAATATCTCCACAATGTCAAGACAAAACCTCTTCATGCTTTCAATCGCTATTGACTCTCCAATTTTGACATACTCATCAGTAGCATCTGCTGCCACACCATATGCTAGCATCAGAAAAATATCAGTTATTTTTTGTAAAGTGGACAATCTAAGTCTACCTATGCCATCTCGTCATTGTTGAAAATATAGGTCTTGATTTTGAACTGCTTCCACAATTCGTAGAAACAAAAATTGAGACATTCAGTATCGTCACCGAAATATAGTGGCATTGTATCATTGAAGGTCTGAAAAATAATTGTTGATTGATTAACCCCCAAGTATACGGATCGCAATGTAGCAATAAAAAGATCATTCCCACGAGGAACGGGTTATGTCCACTGGCTACTTATTCTAAACATTTATGTTTACAACAATAAATTATTACGAATTAAATTTATTATTCTACTCGTACTTAAACCCAATATACTAATTAACCTAATGAAATAAGAGTTACAGCAACCTACTTAGGATTATTGATCATGCCTAGAATGTTCTTCCCTTTAAACAAAAAGTGTATTCATGCAATAAATGTTTCTTTAAATGCACTCGGTATAATATAATCCAACCTCTCGGTGTAAGATTACTCTATTTCTTATATGTATTTCTACATACAACAAATACCTTATTTTATCAAAGATTACACCTAAATCTTGTTTTTTTTATTATTGCAACAAGTTAGAAGTAATTTCAATAAATCAAGTTAACAATTCGACATGCAACTTACATAAAATATTTCTGTATTTAAATAAATTCTATCTCTTTGATCTAACTGAATTATTTTCTTCTGAGAACATAATACCAGTTGTTTGATTTAACAAAGATCAAAAGATAGCTTTAAAGAAACTTTCATTGAGAATACTGACATTACATCATTGTTTTGAGTAGAGAATAACTAAGAGCAACATACAAGAAGTCTTAATGAACAAGAGAAGATTAAAAGAAATCAAATTCTCATCTCCGGAGAACGTCACACCTCGAGGAACTCCTTGATATGTTTCTGGCAGGAACAAAACAAGTGGTGTTAACCAACTTATCCTAAGTGTTTAACTCTGGCTTTGGTGCTGTCAATCTCTCCCTCCTGATTATTTGATTGATTCTTTGATTGGTATTTATAGGAAAGGATAGGAGAGCAATTTTGAAGATGATTGGCTGGCCAAAATGGTCGTTTCAACTGGCTTTTAGGTCTTCTGAAGGGTTGTGAGGAAGCAATGCAACTCTCTAGAAAATAGCAGTTTCTAGCTTCTAGTGAAGTGATTCGCGCCAACGAACATTGAAGTCGTGCTCGCGACTTGACCATATAGTTAATGCCAGATTTTCATGCATGCATCGCGCCCGTGTGCCAAAGAGTCGCGGTCGTGATTCTCCCTGTCTTTCCATACTTAGCCAAATTTTGATATTTTATGTACACATTTGAAGCCATATCCAATCCAACACTTAAATCCCTACTTGAAACTTTTTTAATAAAAAACAATATAAGAAAATGTAAAATACGAAAAAGCACATATACAATCATGCAAAATAACTTAAACGTACTTGTCATTTTAGCAATGCTATCAACATGTTTTGATAAAGGTTTAATTCACAAAGGTTTCATCAGACCAAGTACATCAGCTATGGGGTGCACCTATACTATTTGTAAGAAAGAAAGACGGAACTATGAGACTATGTATAGATTACAAACAGTTGAACAAAGTCACCGTAAAGAATAAGTATCCATTGCTGAGAATTGATTATTTGTTTGACCAATTGGCAGGAGCTAGTTGCTTCTCCAAGATAGATTTGAGATTGGGCAATCATCAACTATGGATTAGAGAAAGTGATGTACCCAAGACTATATCCAGTATGAGGTATGGGCACTATGAGTTTCTTATAATGTCGTTCGGGTTAACTAACTCTCCAGCTGCATTCATGGATCTCATGAATAGAGTTTTCATACCGTTCTTAGATCACTTTGTGATAGTCTTCATTAATGATATCCTAGTGTATTCTAGAAATGCAGAGGAGCATGCCTAACACCTCAGATGGGTTCTACAAATACTGAGAGAACACCATTTGTATCTGAAGTTCTCGAAGTGTGAGTTTTGGTTTAGTAGTATTTCTTTCTTGGGACATGTGGTGTCAGAACATGGCATCAAGGTGGACCCTAAGAAAGTAGAGGTGGTAGCAAACTGGCCTACACCAGAAGTTTTCTAGGTTTGGTTGGCTACTGCAGGAGATTTGTACAGGATTTCTCCAAGATAGCTACTCCAATGACACAATTGACATAGAATAACCAGAGGTTTATTTTGTCTCATGTATATGAAGAGAGTTTTTATAAACTAAAGAGTAAGTTGACCACGACACCAGTGTTAGCTTTATTGAAGATAGGTGAAGACTTCACAGTATATTGTGATGCATCTAGAGTGGGATTAGGGTGTGTTCTGATGCAGAACGATAGAGTCATATCGTATGCATCAAGACATTTGTAGCGACGAACTACCCGAATCATGATTTGGAGATGGCTGCAGTGATATTTGCACTGAAGATGCGGAGGCACTATTTATATGGGGTTAGACGTGAGATCTTCACAGTTCAGAAGAGTCTCCAACATATTTTGACTTAGAAGGAGTTAAATCTGAGACAGTGATAATAGGTAGAACTACATATTGATTACGACTTTGGAATATAGTACCATATGTGCAAAGCGAATGTAGTAGCCGATGCCCTCAGTCAACAATCATGAAGTAGTCTATCTCACATCACTAAAGTATGATAACCGGTAGTCAAAGAGTGGTACAACCTGATCGGCAAAGGGCTTCGACTAGAGATAGCAGAGAATGGTGCTTTAGTGGCATAGATGAAAGTAGCTCCAATGTTTTTGAGCATGTGGCTTAGAAACAGTATGAAGACCCAGAATTGATCATAATTTCTATATTAATACATAATGGAGAGAATAATGAGTTTAGGTTTGACAGCCAAGGCAATCTTTAATTTGGGAACAAATTATGTGTGCCAGATGATGTTGCATTAACAGGAAACATTATGAGTGAAGCACATGATGCTTACTATAGTGTTCACCCTAGGGCCATAAAAATGTATCAAGATTTAAAGAAAGTCTATCGATGGCCTACAATGAAGAGAGAGATTGCCATGTTTGTATCGTTGTGTGAGGTGTGCCAGAGGGTTAAATTGAAGCACCAAAACCCAACAAGGATGCTAAATCCACTACCAATTCTAGAGTGGAAGTGGGAGCACATCTCTATGGATTTTATTGTTGGACTACCAGTTAGTTCCAATAAATGTGACTCTATATGGGTAATAGTTTATAAACTCATGAATTCAATGCACTTTCTACTAGTGAGAATTGGGTACTCTGTAGATAGATTGGCACATATCTATATGGATGAGATCATTGATTACACGATACGCCTATATCTATAGTATCTGACAAAGGATCCCAGTTTACCTCACAGTTCTAGAGAAGTCTGCATAATTCTATGAGAACGCGATTAGATTTTATCACGGCCTTCCATCCACAAACAGATGGACAATCTGAGAAGACCATTCAGACTATTAAGGATATGCTTCGGATGTGTGTGCTGGATTTTGGAGGTTCTTGGAAGCAACATCTACCATAAGTGGAATTTGCTTACAACAACAGCTACCATTCGAGCATAGGAATGGCTCTGTATGAGGCTTTGTATGGAAGGAAGTGTAGATCTCATATATGTTGGGAAGAAGTCGAAGAACATACATTGGCTGGATCCGAAATTGTGAAAGTCACCAACAGAGTGATTCCCATAATTAGGGAAAGATTAAGGACTGTAGTCAGTAGGCAGAAGAGTTATGCTGATGTCAGACAGAAGCAGATAGTGTTCTAGGAGAAGGACATGGTATTACTAAAAGTATCTCATATGAAAGGAGTGGTTCGTTTTGGAAGGAATGGTAAGTTGGCTCCTAGGTACATCGGACCCTATAGTATAATACAAAAATTAAGTGATGTCACCTGTAGGCTAGATGTACCTTCTTCCATGGAGAGGATTCATCACGTTTTCCATGTGTTTATATTGAGAAAGCATGTGTCAGATCCTAGCAAGGTTTTCAAAGAGCCAGAGTTTGAGATTGCAGAAAATTTCACATATGTAGAGCAGCTTGTCAGTATTTTGGACATAGAGATAAAAAACTACGGAATAAGGAGATACCTATGGTCAAAGTACTGTGGTACCACCATAACATTAAAGAATGTACCTGAAAAACCAAGGAATCCATGGTTCAGTAATACCCCCACCTGTTTCATCATTGAGAGCTAGAATAAAAAGCATCCCCCTTATACGAAATAAGAATGATGTAAATACGTAATGTTATGATATGTATATATGTAATGATGTTATGTTCTATGTAATATGCTTTGTATGTTCTATGTTATATGTATATTGAACATTCGAGGATGAATGTTCCTAAAAGGGGGGAGTATGTAACACCTGACACATTTCCAACGTCGAATTTTGAATTCTCAATTGGAATATTCATGAAATATTTAGAAATCGAGCCAGAATAGTGTTTGAAAAGTAAAATGCTAAGTTATTAAAGTTAAAGGACTAAAATGAAAAATATGAGGACTAGATTGAAAAGATGGAAAAGTTGAGGGACTAAAGTTAAGTTCAGCTAGAGCTAACCTAAAAAGTTAGGTTCAGCCACCGAACTCAAAGGATCAGCCGTCAAAACCATGTTGCCACATCCATTATAAATAGTGGAGGCAGCTGGCCATGGGAAAAGTTTTGGCACAAGTTTGCAACTCTCCCCCCATCCTCTCTCAAATCATCTCTAATCAAACATAAAACCTAAGTGAACTAAAACATGAATTAAATTAAGAAAATGTTAAAGAAGAAAAGGAATGGCTAAAGGGAAATAAAGGAAAGGAAGCTGAAAAAGAATTTCGAGGAGTTTAACCTGAAGTTCAATTGATCTAAGGGCTTCAATCCAGGTTACTATGATGTTAATTGGTTAGGAATGATGATTTAATGAGAGAGATGATGCATGTAAATGAAATTAGGTTAAATGTGAAGGGCTATGAATGAAAATGGAAAGTGACCAAATGATGAACAATGCAAGAATATATGCATGATTAAATATGCTTAAAGATGTTATAAATATGTGGGAAATGTTAGATTGGGAATGCATGTTAAGGAATAGTAAAAAAACCAAATGTTTAGGTTATGAAATTTTTTTGATAAACTTCATGTAAATGGTGAAATTGTGAATGCACATGTATAAAATGATGTTATGGAAGTTGAGAATGGTGAATGTGAACGTTTAAAAGTGAATTGAGATGTTGAGTTGCGGGTTTGCCATGTTAAACTTGCAAGAACTAAGGTTTTGGTCACTGTCAAAACCCAGGTTCGGCGGCCTAAATGAGGGTTTAGGTTGCCGAAACTAGAAGCAGCTCAATAGAAAAGGGGAAAGTCCAGCTTCAGCAGCTGAAACCGGTGGCCTAAGAAACTGGTGGCAACCGAACTTGCTACTGAAACATAGACTTTCATCTTTGTACAAAAACTGGTGGCACAAGAAACTAGTGGCAGCTGAACTTGCTATTGAAATAGAGACTTTCATCTTTGTACAAAGGACCTTCGGCCACCAAAAGTCCTCTTCCCAGCAATTTTAACCTAAATCGGTAGGGAATGGTTATGATATGTATATGTTAGTTCTATGAGCATTTTTGGGATGTTTTAAGTATGTTTTCAAGTTAATGTTAAGTCTCTAGTCCAAAGTCCAGAATATAGGATCGGACCCAAAAAATCAAGGACAGTAGTGACGAACTGAAGATTCGTCGATTATTCTTAAGTTTCCAGGTGAGCATATATGAACTAAAATGTTTTTATGATACAGAAACATATGTTTTATGGCATGCTCATGCATCATGGCTTTTTCAGGTTGTTTTGCATTAGATCACGAGATATGTTGCATTTGCATTGACTACATGTTTATGTAAAAGGTAGTATTGGACGACCCATGATCCCATATATTATGTTTTATGATGACTATGAATGATATCTCTGGAAATGTCCCTCAGGTACATTATGTTATCCATTTTGGCATGTCCTTTAGGATGTACCACAGATTGTCCCATGGAAGAAACACCAAAGAGATTAGGACGATCTAGAGTATATCTATGTATGTTTACATACGGTAAGACTCAGATGTTCGAAAGGAGCTTTTGGGCACATATTTACGTTTCGGGTAGTTTTCAAAAGATGGCTATTGTCACACCCTCACTGGACATGCCTCCCACAGACTGATTAATGACTTTCCACTATGACTTCAGAAATCATTAATCAACTTGTAAGGTATTATATCGAATAGTTGCTCTATAAAAAAAAATTTTCCGAAACTTTATTTCACAAAAATTCTACCTGTCATATTTCACACTAATAAATCTTAATATAAATTCTCAGAAAAACTCAATCCCTAAAAAAACATATGGAGGTTTCAAAAAACAATTACATACTTATTAGAGTTATCATTTTTAATTCACACAACCTGTACAAATAATTTACATATTCACTGCATCTGCTCTACTGTGATAGTTACGAAATAGACAATATATACAATACAACAACTTAATAGCTTCGGGATATATGTCACAAGCATAGCTCAACTACCTCTGGAAACTCGACAGGTCTACTAATTACTCTGCCTCTGCTGACTACTTTCACCTGCGTTCATCAGAGATAAATGGTGAGTACAATTACCCAGTAAGTTACGCACAAAACACAAGTAGCATGCATAGCAGCAATTTAAGTCATGTGCATCAACAAACAATGATTTCATATCAATTATCATCAAATACCATCAATAATCACACTCTTTTATCATCCTCAATTAATAGCATAAAGCAATGGTGAATATGATATTTCAGTATATGATGTCTCAATATATGATGTGAATGCATTCATGATATGCACCCACCATCCATCTGTCATCCGATGGCCATATCTTATAATCTAATTGTGCACAATCTCTGGGTTATAATCAATAACGAGTATCCGAGTCTCATGGAACTAGCACACAAATTGAGTCTCACGGATCCATATATATGTGCAATACTCAAGTCTCACGAGAATATATGCGTTGTGCTTTACCCAGAATATACCTACATGCAAACCAAGTCTCATGGATCCATACATACTGTGCAATTCCCGAGTCTCACGAGAAGTATATACGTCGTGTGGTATTTTACTCAAATCTCACGAGTCATCCCCATCTCCAGAACATCATCATATGCACTGTCATATATCATGTCTCAACAAATCATGTGCATATGCCTTACCTTATTGTCATGCTCATTATGATCAATGAATGTTCTCAATATGTGTTTTATCCACTTTTCTACATAATCACTTCAATCACATAAGATTCACTAATAAAAGAACAATTACATACTTATTAGAGTTATCATTTTTAATTCACACAACATGTACAAATAATTTACATATTCACTGCCTCTGCTCTACAGCTTAATAGACAATATATACAATACAACAACTTAATAGCTTCGGGATATATGTCACAAGCATAGCTCAACTACCTCTAGAAACTCGACAGGTCTACTAATTACTCTGCCTCTGTTGACTACTTTCACCTGCGTTCATTAGAGATAAATGCTGAGTACAATTACCCAGTAAGTTACGCACAAAACACAAGTAGCATGCATAGCAGCAATTTAAGTCATGCGCATCGACAAACAATGATTTCATATCAATTATCATCAAATACCATCAATAATCACACTCTTTTATCATC
>CAOGCB010163958.1:0-11359 GCA_948266635.1 Cnidoscolus chayamansa | reverse complement strand
TCATGACTATTGCTATGTTTTCTCTTTGTATAAAGTATGCAGCCACATATTATGTTTAGTATGGCTGCTGATTACTTTAATTGTTTCCATGATTTTAGGTTATCCTCCAATTGCTGGACTTGGGAAAATCAAGGTGATTCTGCTGCCACATCTGTCAAGAGTTTGAACATTTGACAACCTGGTCTTTGGTTATCCTCGAATTGCTAGACTCCAGGAAATCAAGGTGATTTTGTTGCCACATTAAGCAGGAGTTTGAAACATTTGACTACATTCCTGAAAATCAGACAGTGTAATAGTAGTTTTCGCTGCGAAGGAGTAAGAAACCAATCCTTACTCCAAACTAATATCAAACAATTCTTTCTTTTATGAGATGAAGAATACACCTCAGTTTATGGACAAGCAGATATTGGATTTGACCTCTCCTTCAACTGCACATCAATTGTCATCATCTTCTTCCCCCAAGCAAACCACCACCACACGAGATTTTATTGATCTAATGAATCCTCCCCAGGATGACGATCAACACGATCACCACCACTACTGTCATTATGACAATCAACACGATCACCACCACCACAGTCATTATGACGATCAACACGATTACCACCACCACTGTCATTATGATTCCAATACTAGTACCATTATTGGAAGTGCTGGTGATAATGAGATTAAGGAGGAGATTGTTCCCAGTTATGATTTTCAGCCGATTCGTTCTGTTGCTTCGAGTCTTAATTCTTCCATTGCCAGTCTTGGGGCTCCAACTGCTGCCTCTAAGGTTTTTAACTCCACTGATTTTAAATCTAATTCCATTGACAAGTCTGCTGCCTTACCTATCATAGTAATGGTTTCTATGGCCTAATGGGTTGTGTCTTGATTAACTTGCTGTTTTCCTTTTTATATATATTCTAGTGGAGTTTTAAAAATGTCTTCATTTTGTTAGGGGACTTTGATCATAGTTGATAATAAGGTCATGATGTACTAAGCATTTTAGTATTTCTGGATGCGTTTTGTGTCAAATTGCATTTGTGGTTTAAGTCATTCAAGTTGAAAATAGTACCAAACTTTTAGAAATAAATCAATATCTTTTGTTTTGCTTTGTTTGAATTTCTAAGCTACGAATCTGTCTAGTTGCATTAGCTGCTTGCTTCCTAGTCTCTCTGTTTTCAAATGTGTTATGCGGACAAACAATGGCGGGGTACCTTGTTGCTTTAAGTATCACAATTGCAGTAGTGATTATATAGCTGAAAATTGGCTGGATTTGCTTCTGAGTAAAACAAGTGAGGCGACTTTGTTATGATCAATCTAGGGGGAAGGGGGCACTGGGGGTTTGTGTACCCAGTTCACCTGGGGGTTTGTGTACCCAGTTCACCTGGTTAGTAGTTGCTTGCGATGCTTTTTTGCTCTTCTCGTTGTCTTATATATAGGGCACAGAAGCCCAAATGCTTGTTTTAAGCACTTAATTTTTACTTTGCTCAATTCGACATGAATACAAGTGTCCTGGCTGATCTTGTCCTTCTCATCCTTGCATCAAAAGGATTTTAGGGAAGTAATTTAATCCTATTGCTATTTGTTTGCTGTTTATCAAGTTGAATTGTCCTGTCTTTTGTTTACTTCTATGTATTGTGTTTAGATTGATCAGGAAACTTCCTTATCTATGACTTGGATTTAATTCATGCATTTTTTTGGTAAGTTTGGACTAATCTTTTCATGTGTTATTTGATAGTTATGCGAGCTTCGGTCATCTTCAACTAGGCCCTTTTTATTAATAAGTCATTACTTCATAAGCTTATGTTGCTATCTTTTTTCATACAGAATTATGGTCCTTTGGACTCTATTGAACCTGCAAGAGTCGTTATTGAGGAGGATCAAAATGCTTCTGATGTAGCAATATTGTCTGAGATTGATAAATCAATGAAGAAATATGCTGATAATTTGGTGCATATTCTGGAAGGTGTAAGTGCACAGCTGACACAACTGGAAACTAGAACCCGTGACCTTGAGAATTCTGTGGATGATTTGAAGCTGTCTGTTGGAAACAATCATGGAAGCACAGATGGGAAAATGAGACACTTGGAGAACATTTTGAGAGAGGTACTGTTTTGTTGACTCTCCAGCTGTACTTGTTTAACATTGAGGCTGGCTTTGTATTTAGTACCTGAGGTCAAGCTAAATGCATGCAATGCATAATGAATGTCATAAGTTCACTGTTCGAACAAACTTAGGCCAGAAGATGTGATGCCCTACTAATCAATACTCTCAAAATTTTTGCTGGTATGATGTGCTTCTTCTTGCAATATCATAACAGAGTTTTAGAGCAGTGGGGTAAATCTGCATCAGTTACAAGAAATGGAATTCTTCAGGATCATATTGTTTATCTCGTGATGGGCCTTTGCTGTATATTGAATGCTTCAGTTTGCTACTAAAACAAAAGCTCTCTAATAATAATGAGCTGTGTGGTGGTCAGAGCATAATCTACAAGTAGATCTATGTTTATCTTTGTGTTATACATGTTGATCACTCTATTGTGCCTGATTGGTGTTTGTCAACAATAACATGCAGGTACAAACGGGGGTACATCTTTTAAAGGAGAAGCAGGAAACTGTCGAGGCTCAGCTGCATCTTGCAAAGCTGCAGGTGTCCAAGGGAGACCAGCAACAATCAGAAACGCAAAACTCTGTGCACATGGACACTATTCAGCAAGCAGCATCTGCCACTCCACAATCTCACCACCAGCTGCAGCAACTAGCATCTGCCCCTCCACAGTCTCACCAGCAGCTGCAGCAAGCAGCATCTGCGCCTCCACCATCTCACCAACAGCTTTCTCCCGTCTCTTTTCCACAATCCATTCCTCCTGTTCCTCCTCCTGCTGTCCCTTCACTTCCCATTCCCCAACTGAACATACCATCTCGGACTCCAATTCCAAACCAGTTGTCACAGAGTCAAATTCTCCCTGTCCCTCAGAGAGAGCCTTACTATTCACCTCCAGGTCAAATGCAAGAATCCCCAAATCCGCAATACCAGGTACCTCCATCACAGCAGCCACATCCATCTTATGCAGCAGCACCACATCAATCATATCAACTTGCTTCTCAACCACACTACCATCAGCTGCCCCAGTTGCCCCAACCAGAAGCTCAGCCTTCAGTTTCACTAGGTCACCATCCTGAAGAGGCACCTTATGGTCCCTCTAGTTACCCACCAAGTTTACGCCAGTCATCATCTCAGCCAGTTAGTGGGGCTCCTTCATCCCCTCAGTTTTATGGGGCTGCTTCCCATATATATGATCCAGCATCCAGTAGACCAGGTTCGGGGTTTTCAGCTGGATATGGTCCACCGTCTGGACCTACTGAACCATATGCTTATGGCAAACCGCATTCTCATTATGGTAGCAACCCTCCAATGAAACCACAGCAGCTCCCTTCTCTTGCTATGTCTCAAAGTGCTGGAAGTGGGTACCCTCAGCTTCCCACTGCTCGGATACTACCACAAGCATTACCAACCGCTTCCGGTGTTGATGGTGAGTCCAGTTCTTCTGGAACTGGAAACAGGGTTCCTATCGATGATGTGGTTGACAAAGTGACTAACATGGGATTTCCAAGAGAACATGTACGAGCAACTGTTAGGAAGTTGACAGAGAATGGTCAATCGGTTGATCTGAACATAGTGTTGGATAAGCTGATGAATGATGGAGAAGTCCAGCCACAGAGAAGTTGGTTTGGTCGGTGATCTATCTTGTCATTCACACCTGTTTCTGGGATGAGCTTGTGGTGAGAGAGTATTTGCGGGTAGAGGATGGGCTTTTTGTCCCATGGATTCGGTGTTTTTACTGGTGGTGTTAAAATCTCATTCACACTTTTTATCTTGTCCACCTCTGCTTTTGTGATTGCCTGTTTAACTCGGGTTGTGACTTGTGAATACACAATATATTGAAGAGGTTAATCTGTCTGTGTTGCATTTGTTTATTTACGTGGGCCGTTGTCAGAATTGTACAATTCGCAATATTGAATTGCAAGTTCGATATGAATTGCTAGTGGCATGAATCGCACGTAGCTTAATGGTATGGTGGATTGTAAATAATAAAAAATCAAATGAAGTAGAGGTGAATTGGGAACAATGGTAAGGAATATATTGAATTAATAATTTACGAAGGGAAAGGACAATAGATGGTTATTTAAAAAAAATAAAATGAAAATTTAAGAGAATGATATTAAATTTAAATTATTTTATATAAAAATAATAAATATATAAATAAATTAAATGCATTTTAAAATATATAAAAAATATTTCCTATATGCAAATTATGTTTTCAAATATAAAAATCTTAATGCAATTAAAATTTGATTTTTTTTTATCTATCTATCACATATTTATTAATATATTTTTAAAGTTGAATTTAATTTAATTTTATTTAAATAGCTTCTGTGAAAAAAAAATTAGGGGCCTATTTCACAATTGGGCAAATCTTAAGGGTCTAAAATTAGTTTTTCAATTCCCCGACCGTCGTCTAATTCTCGGAAGTAGTTTGGTGCTCTCTATCTCTCAAGGCCACAAAAAGATCCCTTTCCTTTCTCTACAAACCCGCCCTTGATTCTTGCCTTTTTACGATCCTGTCCCTCCTCCGTGTCTCTCTTCTTCTTCCTCCTCTGCACCGCCGTCGATTCCTAATTCACTGATAATCATCTCTGAGCCTTTCTTGTAAGATATATTTTACCCTTCTTGAATTTCCCTCCCCCTTTCTATCTATTTTTGCTTAGTTTTTATTTTTTTTATTGAATTGTTATGGGATCTCGAATTATTGTTTTGTTTTCGTTTAATTGTTAATAGTTTCTTGATTTTGCGTGGAATTTCTGTAGGTTTAATGTTGGAACATTACAGCTATCAGAGTAGTATGTTTACCCTTTTGTTGATAATTGTTCGTTTTAGGGTTTGACTTGCTAAGTTGCTGAAATCATCATCGTCGTCTTTGGTAATCTTTGACATTTGAGATGAAATGTATTGTATTTGACTAGGTGCTAGTTAATGAAATCAAGGAATCAGTTTCCTTTTGGGAGAGTAGAGCAAAATTGAGTTTCTGTATAATTATTTTGAACAATGAAATTTTTGGGTTGGTGTTAACTCAGTTCTAAAAGTGTTGTGAATCTATTGGGAAGTTTGCTATTCTGCCTGCACAATTGAATAAGTGCTAATGGTGTGAGGATGATTTATTTTCATTATTAAAATCAATCTTATCAACACTTAGCTATCCTACATGCTTTCATCTGTATTGCTCTTGGCTTGTGGCGATTTTCTGTGTCGCAGTTGTTCCTTGTAACTTTTGTTTTGTTGAAATGTTTGTTTCGATTTATGACAAGGTGATAAAAAGGAAGCTCATCGTTAAATTAGTTTCTGTTAAGCAAACACTCAAACTGTGTGAACCTACTTTGCATCAAGGATATTACTTGTGAGTAATGAGTTAGTTTCTTGTGCATTGATGTGGAATGATTCATTTTGGCGTTTGCTGTGCCTTTATAGTCAACCATCAATCAGGCATGTGAATTGGCTGTGCAGCATTTATTCTTGACCTTATCTTTGGGATTTATTTTGGCTGTTAATGTTTTTGAAGGTGGCTGTTCAATCCAAGCTTTTTTCACAACTGTGACTGCATTAATCTGAGAGAATGGCCTTAGTTGAAATGAGTACGAACACAATTTTTTTTACTTGAAGATGAAGACACATGTTTAAGTTCTGGGCTTATGACTTTGTTTCCATTGTTGCAAAGTAGTTTCTTGTGACTTAATAGGAATGTGATAAAAAAACTATGCCTTGTTAATATGAATTCTTTGTTGTGAACTTGTGATTGGGGAATGGAGAATTATGTTAGGATGAGAAAATTCAGCAGGAGGGTACAGTCCAGATGGAGTGTCATTTCAATTGGAGCGGTTATTAGATTGCTAAATAAATTTATAATTTCCTGATTATCTCTGAAATGTGTACTTTACTTTTTGGAATGTTTTATGACCAATGGGAATTAATTTCTCCGCGATATCATTTGCAGTTGCATTGATGAATATGTTTTGCATCTTTAATGTGACATGGAATTTTCTTTTGAGGTGGCTTCAAGCTTGGAAACTTGTTGCATTTGGACAATGCTAATATATATTTCAGTTTTACAATTGATTATTGTATCTTAAATTGTGTTGCTTCTAATATGTTATTCTACAGTTAGGCATGAGGTTTAACAATAATTTTTAGGATGTTTCCATCTTAGACCAAATAAGTACTAGAACATAAGTAGATGATAATACAACAAATACTGCTTCCTTGGGAGACAGAGTGTTCACTATCTATGGAGTGGAGTGACTATCTATCCTTAATCTCCTCTTCCCTGATGCAATTATGGTAGTAGCTTCCATGCTAATCATTCTATTGAATTGGAAAGTTTAGCTTAAAGCGAAGTTTAGGGGAAAAGATTTGTGTATTTATAAGTATTTTATTGAAACTCTACCTTTTCGAGAATTTCCTGAATGAAAATGCAAATAATTTTTTCCTGATACAGGTGTATTTGCTGCAGATAAGTTCGTGACTACTACTAAGTTTTCTCTTTGCATAAGGAATTGCAGCCAATTTATTATAGTTGTTGATTACTTTAATTGTTTCCCTGATTCTAGGTTTTCCTCCAATTGCTAGGGTCTCAGAATCAAGGTGATTTTGGCCGCATCTAGCAAGAGTTTGAAACATTTGATGTCCTGATTCTTGGTTCTCCTCCAATTGCTAGAACCCTGGAAATCAAGTTGATTTTGTTGCCATATCTAGCAATTGTTTGGAACATTTGACAATACCCCAGAAATCAGACAGTTTGGTCATTGTTTTTTACTTGAAAAGGTGAGAAATTGCTCCATTATTCAATTTATAATATTAAACAGTTCTTTATAGTTTGAGATGATAAATACGTCTTAGTCTATGGACAACCAGATAATGGATTTGACCTCTTCTTCAACTGCACATCATTTGCCGCCCACCAGCAGCAGCAGCAGCAGAGACTTTATTGATTTGATGAATCCTCCCCAGGACAACAATCAACACCATTATAACCACAAGAGTCATTATAATTCCAATGCTAGTTCTAATATTGGAAGTGCTTGTGATGACGGAATTAGGAAGGAGGAGATTGTTCCCAGTTACGATTTTCAGCCAATTCGTTCTGTTGCCTCAAATCTTGATTCTTCCATTGTCAGCCTTGGGGCTCCAGTTGCTGCCTCTAGGGTTTGGAACTCTGCTGATTTAAAATCTGATTCTGTTCACAATTCTGCTTCCTTGCCTGTTAGAGTAAGGTTTTTTTTTATCATTTTGTGGTCTGCATGGGTTTTTATTCTGATAATATATACACACACGATGTAAGTGTTGTGGTTGAGCTTTTATCACGTTTCCCATCTTGGGGTCAAAAGTTTTTTTTTAAAAAGTAATCTAATCCCATTGCCATTTATTTGTTGTTTCTCAAATTGAATTATCCTTTTTTCTAATAACTTCTATATATTGTATTTAGATTGAACAAGAAGCTTCTTTTGCTATATCGCAGATCTAATTTGTCCTTATTTTTTTTATAAGGTTTGACTAATCTTTTTAGGTGTTATTAGATAGTTCTATGAGTGTTATGCTACCTTTTAAAGAAGCATTGATCATCTTCAACTGGGCTGCTTTTTTTTTTTTTTTTTTTTCCTTTTGAAAAATAATATATTCATTGATAAGCTTATGCTGTTATAATTTTCCTTACAGAATTATGGTTCTTTGGACTCTATTGAACCTGCAAGTCTCATTGTTGATAAGGACCAAAATGCTTCTGATATAGCAATAGTGTCTGAAATTGATAAGTCGATGAAGAAATATGCCGATAATTTGGTGCATATTCTGGAAGGTGTCAGTGCACAACTGACACAACTGGAGAGCAGAACCTGCCGCCTTGAGAATTCTGTGGATGATTTGAAGCTGTCTATTGGAAACAACCACGGAAGCACAGATGGTAAAATAAGACAACTGGAGAACATGTTAACAGAGGTACACGTTATGTTGAATCTCTGTTCAATACTTGCTTATCATGTCTGGCTTCTTATTTAGCACTTTAGGTCAAACTAATGCATGCAGTAAGGTCCCTCAACAAGCTTAGTAGATGAGACGAGTGATGCCATAAAAATGCCTAATACTCAGTGCTCCAAAAGCTCCTATGATGTGCTTTTTCTTGCAATGTCATAACAGAGTTTTTAATTCCTTTTCCAGTTCTTTATTTTGTATATGAGATACATAAAAGCTTATCTATGCTGCTCATTTTCAAGTGACAGGCAAATAATGAAGGTTTTGGTGGCATGAACATTATATAATCTATATATTCATATCTAGTATGTCTAATGTCTAATACTCACGTATGCTCTTGCTTATGTTGTTATGAGTATGCGGTCCAACGCTTGTATTATTCTTTGGATGGTAGTAGAAACTCATCTTATTTGGCCTTCTTTTTCCCTCCTTGATTAGAGTGTTGTGTAGAAACTAAGGGTAATGATGGTAATCCCCTTTGAATATGATTAAAACATAACAAGTGAATAACTTTAGAGATTACGAGCATTCTAGTTCATCTCACCAGCTCCATCTCTACTGAGAGTTAACCCTGCACAGGCTTTGCTGAAAGGGAAAGAAAAGGCTTCTCTCTCTCTCTCTCTTGGTGGAAGAAGGGGAGGGGGGTGCTTGACAAGCCTTCATCTGTTGCAAGAAAGTTGAATTCATCAGGAACATACTGTATATCTCATGCTAGGCCTTTGCTGCCTTATTGCATACTTCAATTTTGCTACTAAAACAAAAATTCTCTAATAATAGTGAGCTGTGTTAGCCGAAGGAACATTACATCCAACAAGGTGAACCTAGGTGTCATAAAATCAGGCGTCTCAACCTAAAAAAAAAATTCTGCTGTGAGGTGTTAGTAAATGTTATAAATCTTTCATGAAGCCAAGGTTTCATGAGTTTCACTTTTCTTGTGATAGTGAGTGCATAGCTTACAAGTGCTTCTAAGCTTGTGTTTTTACCATATATGCTGATCACTATATTGTGCCCAATTGGTGTTTGTCATCAATAACATGCAGGTGCAAACAGGGGTACATCTTTTGAAGGAGAAGCAGGAAATAATTGAGGTTCAGCTGCAACTTGCAAAGCTGCAAGTGTCCAAGGGAGACCAGCAACAATCGGAAACCCAAAACTCTGTGCACATGGACACTCAGCAGCAAGCATCATCTGCCCCTCCACAGTCTCACCAGCAGCTGCAGCAAGCAGCATCTGCGCCTGCACAAGCTCCCCAGCAGATGCAGCAGGCAGCATCTGTGCCTACCCAGTCTCACCAGCAGCTTCCTCCTGTCACTTTTCCACAGTCCATTCTTTCTGTTCCTCCTACTTTCCCTCCATCACCTATTCCGCAACAAAACTTAGCACCTCCAGCCCCTCTTCCAAACCCGTTACCTCAGAGTCATATTGCCTCTGTCCCTCAGAGAGAGCCTTATTATTCTGTGCCTGGTCAAACACAAGAACCTCCAAATCCACAATACCAGGCATCTCCATTACCACAGCCACAGCCCTCTCATGCAGGACCACCGCTTCAATCTTATCAACTTGCTCCTCAACCACAGTACTCTCAGCCACCCCAGTTGCCTCAACCACAACCTCAGTCTTCAATTTCAGTAGGTCACCATCCCGAAGAGGTGCCTTATGTTCCCTCTCAGAGATACCCACCAAGCTTACTCCAGTCATCTTCTCATCCGGCTAGTGGGGCTCCTCCTTCCCATGGGACTCATATATTTGAACCACCATCCAGTAAACCCAATTCAGGGTTTTCAGCTGGATATGGCCCAACTTCTGGGCCTATTGAACCTTATCCTTATGGAGGACCACCTTCTCCGTATGGTAGCAACCCTCAAATGAGACCACAGCAGCCCTCTTCTCTTGCTATGTCCCACAGCAGTGGAAGTGGGTACCCACAACTTCCCACTGCTCGGATATTACCACATGCGTTACCTACTGCTTCTGGGGTTGGTGGTGGCTCTGGTTCTTCAGGAACTGGAAACAAGGTTCCTATTGATGATGTGGTTGACAGAGTGACTAACATGGGATTTCCAAGAGAACACGTGCGAACAACTGTTAAGAAGTTGACAGAAAATGGTCAATCAGTTGATCTGAACATGGTGTTGGATAAACTGATGAATGGTGGAGAAGTCCAGCCTCAGAGAAGTTGGTATGGTCGATGACCTATCCTTTTATTCACTCTGATGTATAGAATTATCACCTGTTTCTGGATTGAGTTTGCGGAGGGAGACTTTGCTGGGGAGGATGGTTATCATCCTTTGACTCGATGCTTCTTTCTTTTCTTTTCTTTTTGCTAGTTTATTGGTTGTGTTGAAATCTGATTCATACTTGTCTTGTGCATAAACAATTATTTAAAGAGGTTTATCAGTGCTACATTTGCTTATTCCTTGGTCCAGTATGGTATGGGGGAATGAGCACTTTTAATTCAAATCTTGAATGGAAGAAGACGAGATCTTGAGTTGAGACTTTGAGATTAGAGAGGTGGTACAAGGGAAAAAGATAAGAATTTTGACTTGAGAAAGCATTCTTAGGGGTAAATGATGATGGTGTTTGGAAGATTTATTTATTATATAAAGTATAAGTTCATTTATACATTAAATCAATTAGAATTCAAGAAAACATGTTTTATAATGGATACTATCATGACCAAAAAAAGCTCAAGGAAAGAGGAGAGATGAGTTGTAGCGATAGCAGCGGGGAAGAGCAATCGTTGCATATATCATGAGTTTCTCAGAGCATAGTGAAGTAGAATTACTCAGATAGTTTGAAGCTCCCCAAGAGCACAGTGAAGTAGATGTAGCCAACTGATCTTTGGATTCCTCTCTCTCAGTGTTTCCCTTGATTCTATTTGCTCGTAAGCTTGAGATGGGATGAGACCCTTGCTCGGTCTTGGAACTTCTTGCGTTGGTATGGGAAGGGGCTTTAATTAGATTTACTCATCCGTGGGCGACTCTTCCGAAACATTAGCATTGGTCTGTCTTATCTTGATGTTTCTGGAAAATTTTAACACTTCTTGGCTCTAGGACTAGTACTTTGTTATCCTCCATGCACATTGCTTTTTATGAACTCTTAATGAACTTGGACCTTCTACCGATTCTGTAGCTGCTTGGTGCTGGTTATCGGCTTTATGCACTAGTACATGTCTTTATCAGGTGTTGAATTAAGTTGTTGCAAATTTAATAAAATTAAATTTTATTTAATAAATTGATTGGTATATTATTTTGAATTTTTTTTTTAAAATTAAGTCTGAATTAAAATTTTTTTT
>CAOGCB010163884.1:0-16683 GCA_948266635.1 Cnidoscolus chayamansa | reverse complement strand
GCTGAAAACTCTCATCTCCAGATACCGTGACACCATGTACCTCCTCACCTTTCTGATTAGTATCCAGGCAAGACTCCATTATGGCTGAGGGTTCAAGCATCTCATTGTTTATAGTTGGTTCTGTATACAAGAAAAAAGTATGAGACAACAAAAGTACATCAAGTTTCAGTATGAGAAATGTCTCACAAAGAAAAAAAGACAAGTAACAGGAAAAAGAAACACATCATTAAAAAATTTCAAACATGAATTCTTTAATCCAATATATTTAGCTAGTTCAATTATATGTCAAGTAGCAAACAAAGACAATTAATCCCTCCTGAAGCATTTGATCACCAGTTTTCTATTGAACAAGAAAAGGCAATTATTGCAAATTTTTTATCTTTGAAGTTTGTACACTAAAGTTCACAATGAAATAGTTCACATACACAAACACTAAAGTTCACAAAGACTCGTGTACAAATCAAATTGCAAGTTGAGGTACACAGTCAGCATCATTTCCTTGTAAAATAAGCTACAGAGAAAACTAGATAGCTAGAATTAGCATACCAAGCACCACATGTTAAGGAGTTAAATATGATGCCAAGAATAAAACAAATAACATTTCCCAATTCTTCATGTACTTGTTACAAAAATTACAGATGCTTACTTGAAACATTTTCAGCTTTCTTGTCATCATTTTCTTTTACCAGTTCTTCAATGCTATCTCCCTTGTTTGCAGTTGAATCACAAGGAGCTGGACAAACTTCTTTATCCATTTTGCAGTCCTGGCTGTCTTTTTTTATAACTGCTTCAAGAGGTTCATTTTGGCTTTCCAAATTACAAGCATCCACTGCTGACACATAATTCTCAACTGGCTCACACAACATCTGCTCACCTGCATGAGAAGATTCCTTTTCATAATCAGGAAGAGTATCTACTCCGGTTGTCACTTGACAAGATGCTTTATGATCAGACAAACTGGCTTCTGCAGAAATCTCGGTAACAATTTCACCCTTTCTATCTGAGCAAGCAGACACTACAGGTAGACCCGATGCTTCAACATTTTTGCCATCAATAACCACATCTGTACTAATGCAATTCTCTGAAGACTCAGGAACATCATCCACTGTATTGCAGGACAATTTAGAACATTTGAGGGTTGTTAAAGTTAGAATAATTAAGAAGAAAAAAGAAAATAACATGAAAATTTGATGTTATTCAGCCAGGAGAGCTACATTTTTATTTTAATTATACTCTATTCTCATAATACATAAGCTTCTATATTAGACCAAAGGCATGATACTGGAAATTAACAAAACTCCGACCAAATAGGAATATATCAAATCCCCTTAAATAAGCATAAACATAAATTGGAGTGGAATCTCATCAAAACTCCACCTTGATGATATTCTATATTGAAGCCAAAAATATCATCACAATAGCTCACAACCAGCAGCTCATAATCATATAAAAAACACTTAGATATAATAGGTATGTGCAATTGGCCAGCAGGTTCAATGGAAAAAAAAAAAAAGAAAAAGAAAACCAAAATTATAAAATTTTAAGAATCAACTCTAAAATTTCAGTTTAGTTTGGTTCATCGGTTTGGTTTCTAGGTTGATTTTGAGAGGGAAATAGGCTGTATCTTGTGATAATAGAAGGGTTGGGTTTGAATATATGGACTGGAACTCCATAAAATCAATATTCATTTATTTAAATTGGTTGGTGCAGTGTTTGAAGTTAAAAGAACCCAAACTGAACTAAAAACCAAAATTATACAAAATAAAATTAAAAAAAACAAATTTTACTGAAAAACAAAACCTATCAAACTAAACCGGATCAATTTGGTTTGACTGAAAATTGCACAACCCAATTTAGATAAAGACACCCACACAAAGTACCAGAATTAAAACAACCCTAACAACTTTAAACACAAAATCCCTCTCCAAAGATGATGCTGGCAAAGGAACATCGATAGAAGGCAACTCTCTCCAAATGAAGGCAAGGAAATATTGACAGCAAACAACTCATAGGATTGCATAAATCAAACCGATCAGATAACGAAACAAGAGAAGTTTCAAATCACCATGACATTGATTGTTGAAGTTACAATAATAAAGAAGAAAATATCACAAGAAGATTTACATTACTAAGCCACGAGAGCCTACCTCAACAGGTTAAAAAACCTTAAAGGGCTACATCTTTGTTTTAATTGTTTATTCTCATAATAAATAATCTTCACCATTTATAATGGAAAACCTAACACAGGGTACAATAAATTAATGGATTCTCCAACAAAACAGGAATACATAAACATAAATTATTCTACCATTTAGGAGTACAAATCATACATTAAATAGGAACAATTTTCAATAATAAAGGTCAAATCTAAAGCTGAGTTTTTTCATATAACTCAATTTCGTAAACTTCGTCGCTAAGCGTTAGCAAAGTAAGAATTCGTCATTTACCTGAATTTCTTGCAGTAGAATCTGATGGAGGTGTAGAAACTATCAACTCATTTTCTTCACTAACTTTCCCAGAAGAAGAGGTCCCAAAACCTTTATCAATTATTTTATCACTATCACTAACATCAACCGGCAAATCCATGCTCTCTTTTTGCTCAATAACAGAAACATCTTTATCACATTTATTGACATTGCTTTGTCCAGGGACTTCATTTTTTTCACACATTTGCTTCGATTTAACAATTGCAAATGAAGAAATGTGGCCCTCGGTGTATCTCTCATTAACAAATTCAGCTGAGGAATAGCCCTGAGGCAAACTAGAATTAATAGCCCCACAGCTACTGCTTTCACCCAGTTTATCATTAGAACACATATTGTCCTCTGTAGGCAACAGAGATGTCTGAGATTTGGTCACTGCATTCTTGGTTTCCAATAGGGATCCATGAGAGTCCATTTCATGCTCATCAACTGTAGTATTTCCTTCCATCACCACCAGTGGTACTTCACGCCCATCTACTACAGAATGTGCAAGCATCTCTGAGCCAGTACCTTCTTTAGGTAGTTTATTAGGTTCTTCCACGCTATCCATGTTATTTTCAATTGCACTTGCTTCTCCCATAGATTCCACCGTGGCCATGCAAAGAGGATTGTTTGAATGAGAAGTGTCCATTTCATCCATTTCTGCATCTGCACTGGAAACCAGAGCATGCATTTGAAGCCCTTGGCTTAACACACCTCCTTCCTCCTGGTTCTCACCCTTATCTGTTCCTGAAACATCTATATTTTTATCCGCAGTATCATTTACATGATTTGGTGAACCTTCATCAATCAATCTATCATTGCTCATAATGATGTTTCTCACAGTAGCAGATGCATTATTAATTTGTGTCCCTGTAGCAGAACCTTCTTGCGTCTTATTATCCAAAGATTCATCAATAACTGTATCCACTTCCCTCTGATTACCGTTATTACATTTTTCATCAATGAAATGACTCCCCTCAGCAATGGGTAACCTGACCTCTACACTAATAGCAGTTAGGTCACTTAGACCTGGATCAACAGATGCATTTGCTTCATGAATCTGTGACCTAACCTCAACTTGAGGCTGCTGTCCACCACAATCATTTAACACAGAAAAATTTTCTGGAAATTCACCTGGCTGTAAAGTGGGCTGTGAATTTGTAACACCTATCACTGCAGCTGGTGTACTAGTATCCTGTTTTGAGCTGGGCTCCATTTGCTTTACTATGCAACCCAGTTCATCACAGACATCTGATTCCTTCGTACTAATTTGTGCAGGAATATGTTCTTCCTGGCCAACAGATTTTAATAACATTTCAACAGATTCTGAGGAAGTTGCCTCAGACCAGACATTGTTGCACCTCGAAATTGAGCAAGACTCTGCAGCACCTGCACTGAACTGTATCCCACTACTACCCCGAGAGAAATCTTCAATCCACTGGCTATCTTCGTTACTTTCAATGCCCAGAAAAACCTCAGTTTCAACCAAACTATCAAACCTTAAAGTTCCGTGAAGATTGTCATCAAAATCAAACTTCGGAAGAGGATACGGCTGTAAAACAGGAGGAAACTTATTGCTCCCTTCACCAGCTAAATGAAGATTCTGGCTTTGAAAATCATTGTCATCATAATCCATGGGTGTATGCCTACAACATAAAATAGTGAGAAAGAGGAAAAAAGAAGAGAGAGATGTCATCAAGACACCAATGATACAAAAGATATTTCACCTATTTTACCAAAGTTATAAAAATATACAATTTGAGAGAAAAGCACCAAGAACCAAGTAATTAACAACTAAACAAAACATCACAACTGCTCCTCAAATAACCATTTCGGCAGAAAATGTAAAACAGCAGCATACACATTGTTAGCTACTACATTGTCCTAAACTCTTACAGACTGCTACTTTTTCATTTTGTTGCACAAGTCACGAGCATACACAATGGGTACTAATCTCCTAGCCAATTTCCTCATTATATGCAGCAGTAAACTAAATAACATCATAAAGTTTCAAAACGTACAGAAGGGAAGGAGGTTAAGTACAACAAATATGTTATATGAACAGCTAACAAGGTTGGCAGTTAGATGGTTCCTTTTTCACTTCTGCCCCTATAACTCACACAGTGCCATTCCTCAGCCACAGCAATCAACTTGTGCTCCTTGTTACAACTACGAAACTTACAAGTGGTATCAAAATAGGTCATGACCATTGGAAAGAAAGCCTGCTGATAAACCTCCTGAAAAATATTATGGGCTGATTTACAATACCCTCCTTAAACTTTTACAAGGAACAAGAACACTTGTGTGCCAAGCAGCACCTACATCAGTACATGGTAAAGCAATTAAAAATAACATCATGAAGACAAATATTTATATTGTCTGGAGAGAGAACAAAGAAGTCCAATTATATTAAATAACTCAAATTTCTACTCTAAAATTCGTTTCTCTTATTTTTCACAAGATAAAGATAGATATATATATATAGAGAGAGAGAGAGAGGTAGTCTTATTTGTAAGAAAGAAGTCTTTCATTTGAAATGAAGAGTTTGAATTTTCATAAGCAAAAGTCTGGTTGTTGGTTGATATAATAAAATCCAACTTTTTAGAGAAAGGGAAGAAATTTTTTTGGAGAGAGACATATCACCATTTTTGTTTTAGGGAAAAGTTTAAGATTTGAAGTTTATGGGGAAAAGGGATTGACAGTTAGGCCTTGAAATGGATAAAGAAGATAATTACCATCATTTACAGATATGATGGGAGAGGAAAGGGCTAAAATGACCCACAACAGTTTTATAATTGTTAAGGAAGAAAGTTGACTTGCATGATTCCACCAGTTTTTAAGAGAAAACTAGCAGATCACACTCACTGCAAGTCTGCACGATGATAGAAATACGCCATAATCTCAATTAAAGATCCAAACATTACAATAAAACTAGTTATCTGGATCACCTTGCCAACTTATGAAGTTATTAAATCTAAATTTCAGTGATATTTGGAGACATCAACCTTGACTCTCCTCACAATCATACCTAGGAGATTGTTGTGAAAATCTGTTATGACTGTCTGGAATGCCAGCAGGAGTGCAACTGGACTAGGATCACATCCTATTTGACTGTAGAAGATTGGTTTTCTATAGATACTGCCTATGCTGAGTCCTAGTATTCACTGGACAAGCTCCAATATGACTAGCAGTAGGACAAACACATGGTGAATCATGATATTTTGCTGCACATCAGAACAAGTATCTACTTTACATGGTTTTTCCGTCCAAATCAATACAATTCTAAAACAGAAACTTAATTTTTTGAACAAAAATGTCAGAAAAGGTATTGGAGTTATTTTCAAAGATTAAATCAATATCCTCAAACTATTAATTAGTAGATATCAGCATAAAATGTGTGAATGATACATATGCAGTTACGTTCATACAAGCAAGCAAATATGTCAAATGACATAGCTTAGAAGGTGCACCTCTTTATGAATTAAAAAGAAAAAAGAAAGTAAACTCCACTTCTCTCTGTGAACTTACAAATCAGTTCTATTCAGCTAGCAATACAACCATTCCACAAAAACCCTAGTTCAAGCTTATTAAACATTTAATGACTTTAATAAATAAAGTAGCCGCTTCCTAGCTCCTATAAACAACTGTATTCTAGAGAATTTTTTTGGGAGGCGGATGTGGGGGAGTTTCGAGGCTTTAAACTTAAATTCACCATTTCCAAGACAAAAAGCAAAGCAGTATTCCGTTTTCCACTTGCACTCGTTATCCAAACAAGAATGAAAAGCCTAACCTTATTTGCTTTTACAAGAAGAAATAAAGTAGGAAATGAACAGTACCAGAACAAGTAAGTCTAGAGACGCTACCTCCCTCCATTCGGTGACGAAATCCAGGCCGGTTGATCCTCAACTCTTCCCCAATCGTAAGCTCATCTACTGTTACACAATAACCACAATGAAAAGGCTAAAATTAACCTTTCTAACTCCTAAATTTGCTCACTTTTAGCTAAAAGAAAAACCTAATCAAGTGCACCAAACTACCAAACAAAAAAAATTCTGCCCACTAAAGACTGTATACTCACCGGAATGTTTAATTCACCGGCGGATCGTGCTAGGGTTTCGGTTAATCGAAAGACGAAAAGGCCAAGCAAGTAAAGGTAGAGAGAAAAAGAGAGAGAGATTTTCTCTAGGGAAATGAAAACGGGCTCGTACGATAGGAGAGTGAACAAGTGAAGGTGATCGAATTTGAAAAAAAGTGGGGTATTCCGAGTTAGACATGATCCGACGGATGCATATGGATTGGAACATGACACGTGGCGCGTTTGCATTACGTCTGATAAAGCGTAAAGAGAAATACTATCGTGGTGATAGAAATCGTGACAGCAGGCTTGGAAGCCGTCCGATTAGTGAGAGTGGAGAAGGAGTAGACGGTGATAGAGGATTCTGTGAGAGAGAGATGGTGACCGAAGAGTTGGTTGACCGTGGATTTTGGAAAATCCAAAGCAATATCTTGTGGATTGACACGTGGCAGAGGAAACTTAGGTTGGGTTGGGTCAGAGGAGGCTATGGCTCTTAATTAGGAGAAAGACAGTGAAGTAATGTAGATAAAATTTTTGAGCCGTTGGATTAGATGACTTTTGTCTGGGTCTTTTGGATCAATTGCGATCGACAAAATATTCTTCACGTGGCTTTTCAGTTTTTTTAGAAATATGTAAAATTAGTAAATCAGAAATTTGTTTTTAAGTAAATTACTGTTGGATTTTTTTAAATTTAGTACCAATCAAATAATTTACAATAAATTTTTAAAATGAATAAATTATTTTCCATTCCTTAAGTATGTTAAATTAATACATATATAGCTTTATTTTTAAAATTTTAATATTTTTTATATTTTAAATCTGTTATATTAAAAAAATCTGTCCATCTATAATAATTTAATAAAATCAAAATATATAAATTTATTAATTAAGATAGTAATTTTTTAAGGTGTAGACTCTATTTGTGTAGAAAAAAATTATTTTTAAAGTATTAAAAATTTAGTTAATGAAAAATATTTTTATAATAAAAAAAATTAAATCATTTTAAAATTAGCTTTGCTTTTTTGAAAAGAAAAGTTAGTTATTTTTTAACTTCAATAATTCCATGAACACAAGTAAAAATTCCGTACCTTAATTTATTAACTTGTTTTTTTTAATGTTACAATTAAATAATAAAAAATTTATTTATTATATTAAAATTATTTTTTAAAATATATTTTAAGCATACAGATTAATTTATGCAAAATAAAAAGAGGTTTAAATATTTTCCTTAGATATACCTTTTAATGGATTGAAATGATAAAGCATAATTATTAAAAAATGCATCAAAAAACATTGTTTTTGTTTTTGTTTTTTTTTTTTTTAATTAAGGCCGAAGTGAATTCTGGATGGAAGTTACAACATATTGTGCTTAGTTGCATTCTTGTATTTATTATAAAAATTTAATTTAGTCCATCATTAACTTTTGAATTAATATAAAATTTTAATTTAAATTCAATTTAGTAAAAAAGCAAAAGAAAAATATTTATTAATGATATAAATAAACAAAATTTAAGAGTCTAACTTCACTATTTTAGACTATTTTTTATTTAATCTAAAAATAGAAAAACTCAATTCATAAACTAAATTTAATTTAAAAAAAATTACATAGAATGAAAGAATAGGGTGTTGGATGTAAAACCCCTAGAAATTCAACTATATACACTTATCACAGACTTATCGTGCGAATGCAACTAAATTTAGTTTAAAACCGAACCATTTAAGCTAGTTTTAACAAATCCCATCAACTGGCCAAACTCTTGAAGTGGACTTAGGCATGTAGGAGATATTTTTGCATGCCATCCGGTTCAGTTGGTAATAAAAAGAGTTGCATACTTACCAAAATGTTTAGCCAATTTGATAATAGGGTGTATCCATTTAGAAACCATTTGCCTGAGTCTCAGAAACAACTACAAATACAAGGTCAGGGTGTTGGGGCATTTCGGCAATGTAAGGTTCAGGATTTCTGCTTAAAGATTTCAAATTTTAATCCTGCAAGAATTATGCTGTACTAGGCTGAAAATTTTAAAACACAAATCTTCAAAGAAATGTGAACATTTCAATTTATGTTACAGTGCATAGGAATGACAATGTGGTACCTAAAATAGGCAAAGATCTGATGGACAATAAATGTAGATCAGATGGACAATAAATGTAGATCAGAAGTACCCATAATTGATGTCCTTGTTTGCCTCGCCAAGCAACAATGAGTGGCTTGTGAAGGGATGATGTCCCCTACAAGTAAGGCATTTAGAAAGAAGCTCATATTCACCATGGCTTCTCTGTCAATTCCTTTGAGAATACATACTGAAACCTTGAGCTGTATGGTGACCACTCTATGACCTGAGATGCCTTTTTGTTTGATTTCCTATCTATGCATTTCTGGATTGAATCATGGAGCTTTGTGTCCACATTTTCTGTTATCCACTTGAGAAGATCATCCGAGTTGATAGAGGCTTCCTTTGCAAATCTTTCAAGCAACTTGGGTAGGACTATTTTCCTTGACTTCTTCACAACTATATTTGTTTGAAGGAACTCTTTTTTTGCATGCTTCAGCTCCTCTTTAACATTTGATGCCGTATAGACTTTTAACTACATTCATGATGGTAGAGCTGTCACAAACTTTGCGCAATTTGTGTTAAAGATCAAGATGTGCTTGAAAGCAAAATTAAGAAATTACATTAGTGCAGTTAAGTGTTGACAGATCATGTTTATAACTTAGAAAGAAAAAAAAAAGCTAGGGTACAACAAGTGAAGGAAGAAAGGAATGATTCCAGATTTGTAAATTTAATAGTAGCATGCCAATGCCACTCCAAATTATCCATTGCAATTCTTGTGAAGTTCAGAGATTTATACAAATGAACAAGCAGTACTTAACTGGGCTCAGCTCAAGAAAAGACTTTTGTTGCTAATAGGCACAAAAGCTAATGATGGATTTTTAAATGATTCAAATTGCATGTTATGTAAAAGAAGTAATGGAAGAAATAAATTACCATAGGATCAGAAAAAGCTCCAGTACAGAGGGCAAAGCAGACTAGGGGTTGGGCATCTGACAGACCAAATTTGGAACTAATAAGTTGCCTTTCATCCCTGGATTTTTTCCGCAGAGTAGTGGAAAGGATGGTCTCAAGCCACTGCAATTTGTATAAAACCATTTAAAAGAATTATGTTTAGGAAATATGGAGAAAATTATAGTCGAGATATTTCAGTTCAAAACATTAACAGTAATGCCCCTATACTTCTTTAAAATGATTAGAAAGAACTAGATGCTTCCAAGAAGAATCTGAATGCAATCTCCAAATACACCTTTACTAATAATTTTCGTTTGATTACAAGATTATAATTGTATTTACATTGTATTCATACACCCAAAAGCAATTGCAGAATTAATTGCATTGCATTGCTGACAATTCCAAAAAAGGTGAGAATAAGATACCGTTCCAACTCGGGGTGTGTGGAAGTAAAAGATTGACTGCTCTATAGCATTTGCACTAATGATATGGCCACCAATGTTATAAGCAGCCTGCACTACAAAGAAATCCCCATCAGTTCTCATTCTTAAATGCATATGAAGAGTTCCCAAAAGAGAAAATAAGTATGAATCCACCGGAACTAGAGATTCAAACCCCCAAAACTCTTTGTAGTTGAAGTCTTCATATCCTCAGTTATTTGGCCAAATTACTCATGTTCCATAGCGGATTTAGTTGAAAAGGATATGCTAAAATGATTTAGTCCTAGTTTCCTACGAATACAATGGACAAAGGAATCAAATTCCTCATCATGTCACAGGAATTTATGAACAAGTTTTGTTGCCAGAAAAACTACTCTAAAGAATGTTTGAAAAAACCATGGTTACAATTAGAAACAGAAACTTAAGCTCAGGAATTTAATGAGCAAGCTAAAGGAAATCTGAGATATAATCTCAAGGAAATAATGCCAATTGAGGGTTAGTGTGGCTAGATAGACAGAAATAAGGAAGTGCAATACCTTATGAAACAAGGCTAACCTCCTCAGAGAGCTTTGGGGGATTCCATATGCTAAATATGCCTGCATAATACAAAATTATATCTCCTATCAAGTGACAAATCAATAACAAAAACCAAAAAAAAAAAAAAAAAGAATCTGGTCATGAGATATTTTACATGCATAACAAGGGCATTATACACATTGATCCAAAATGCAGTTTGGGCATTGTTTTCCATCCGACTGACAGTCACCCTCTCCAGTTGCTCAACAAGAACTCTGAAATTGAAAAAAGATGAAATGCATGTTATGAAAGAGGGCATCCACCAACCCGTTGTGCAAGCATTAGGGTATTGAAAGAAGATCAGGCAAATTACAGAAAGTTATATTTTGGTTCATCCTTTCTCTTAAACATATTTAATCTGAACTGTATTCAGATTGCAAAAACTCATGCCAAAATGAATTTTCAAGGAAAATCCCAATATATGCAGAGACAAGATAGAACTCCATACTTTTTTAAAGTTCTTCCTCCCATTCCTTTTTTCAAAGATTTGTTTGAATTTGAAATTTACCTATAGTTATTAATGGCATAGGATGCACAGGAGAACTGGCTTCTATCATTTGATATCCAAGATATTTCTTTCGTGGATTTGCAAGACCAACCTCGGTCCTCTTCAATACCATGCTGGGGAAGTACAATAGTAGCAGATGATCTTGAAAAAGTAGGTGATCTATTTTTTCCACAAACAGATGCTGTGCAACGAAGCCAGCAGTATACTGCCGCCATACACCTGACCATTTCTTCAGACAACAAGCTCGGGCACTTGCAGAGATGATCTTTTAGAGTTCTCAGTACTGGACTTTTCTCCACCTCTGGAATCTTTTCATGAGCCTGAGAAATACAGCAAGAAATCAAGTCATGATAAAAAATATTGGTTATATATTTTTGCTTATAAAATTTTCACTTTCTGAAATGGGGTCATTTCATACTCGTTACAAAAATACTTACAAAGGAAACCAAGAGGTAAGAAAGTTTTTTACCGTTGCTACATGAAATGAAATATAACAGAATGTTTAATATCTTTAAATGAACCATCAAAGTAGTATTATGCTTGAATTCTTAAATAAGAGAAAAAATATATATTTTCTGTGCATACATGCCACCTCGTGGAAGGCCTATTCTTAACTGAAGGTTAGTTTCATGAGTCTACCCACCTTGATTGTTTAAAGGAAACTTCAAAAAGCTTGTTGGCAGTTGCTACAAAACTTTTGGCAATAAACCATCTACAGTTATGTGTAGACCTAGTTTCTAAACAACAAGCCAATAAAATTGTATGCTTATGTGCAGGGAAGCAAGAAAAGGAACAAAATCGATATCTAACAGCTTCAAAGAAAATTCAAAGCAGAGGATTATGGATAATAATTCAGTCACCCCCCATACTTGCAATACTAATGATATAAGTGATAGGACTTCTATGGGAAGAATAAGAAATTAAATTGATAAAACATATCCACCTTGAATCATATGGATATTTTGAACAGGGAAGTCTTAAAAGTTCTGCCGATTGAGAAAACTAAAATAATTTTCATTCATTGAAGAACATAGAAACAGTTTGAATTCTTTCAAAGTAACAACTCTCCAGAGAGTCTCAAGAATAGGTACATATCCTACCCTTATATGTTCAAAACAAGTCTTCCCAAACTGAATGTCACGTTTCTTGATGAATGATGGAGCATCACTAGACTTGGAGGATCTTTTCCCTGACTCACTGATAGAAACTAGAGATTGCAGAGGACGGAAAGGGAACTTTTTTGAGGAGCAGAAAGCACTTGAAATAATACTTGGGTCTTTCCTGGATGCTTGTCTTGTATGGGCAGGAGAACTGACCCCTGAATTTTGCTCAGAAGAAGCACGACTAACACAATGTTCAAAAATATTCCTATACAGAGAGAGTACATGCTGCTCTTGGTTTGCAACCTCTTCTTCCAGTAACTCAATCTCTGCAATCAACTCCTTTGTCTGACATCAACCAATGATTTGAAGGTTACTCTAAACTTGCATTTCATGAGAATAATAAGAATAGCCACAAGTACACCAAGCAAACTTTGAAATTATGCCACTGCATTTTGCTAAGAGGACAATCTGTATGAAAAACAATGCCTTGGCATGAGAGAAGCAATACAAACAATAGAAGTGACCAACTCACAAACTCGGAACAAGTTACTTCTTGTTAACTTTAGTGCATAAACTGGCTCCCATTCATGTATCAAGGTATGGGCCGTAGCCCCATAACAGGAAATAAAGGGACATTGGTTTCATTACAGAGAAGTGAATAGAAGTAGTTAATTAAGAGTAGGATTAACAACAAAGCAACCTTTGCTGTCAGTTGATTGTACTGAGTACTCTGAACATTCAAAACGAAAATACATATAATAATTATTCATGTTTTGGTTAGATTAATCAAGATCTTTTGAACTTTGGTACACCCTAAGTTTTACATCACTGCATTTGTTAAAGAAAGAAAGAAAAAGCTACTGCTGCTAAGCTAATGATTCTGCAGAGAACATTTCAAGCACAACAACAGTAGCTCCAGATTCAATTGTGCTTACAGAATACTGATAGACCAAGAAACAAATCCTAATAGGAATTCAAACACTCAATTATAAAGATACCTGAGTAGCAAAATGCCTATGTCCAGGAGATAACGTACTTGAAACTCGGCCCATTGCTCTCTCAAGCATCATGCGCATAGATTTCTCTTGTTGCAACCGTAATTGCAGCATCTCAATCTGCAAGGAAGTTTTGCAGATAAAATCAGATTCAACCTTCATAGTAAAACAAGGAAAACAGTTCCAGAACTTACATCTTGTTCTAAGGAGGCTCGCTGGTTTGATGAAGTATTTTTATTTGTACAAGTAGGATAGTCACAGAGAGGATTTTGTGTCCTATATGCCGTTTTTGAAAGTGGCGACATCTGTTAGATTCAGGGGAAAACTCAGTGGCCACTTAATTTATTCTTATGTTTATCAAATGTTTTAACCTTGCAGGATTTGCAAGTAAAAGGGGCAACATGAAATTAATACAAAATTGACATGAATGAAAATTTTATAGTCTAACATGTGTTCGATTCTGGTCCTTCTTTGTGGAATGCAAAACTCCACCTCTTGAAACCTCCAATTTCTGCTCAGATGCACTGAAATGAAAAAGAAAAAGTTGTAAGGTTAAAAAAGAATATGAATCTAATGTTTGCAACAGCTCAATGTTTTTGGTAAGACATACAACTGCTCATCTACCTAGGTTTACATTTTTTAATTGCTTGAAGGACTCTTCTTTCTTCAAAAGCCGTGGACTTGAACAGCATTTATGAAATCATAATTTCCATATATTTCACTTCATACAACAAGGGAAGTTGAACGGAAAAGTGTAAAGAATAGGGGCTGATGATACTATTAATACAAAGTTTGAAGTCTTAATGTTGCCGATGTTATAATTCTATTTCCACAAGTAGAATAATCTGGAAGTACTATTTGATTCTATCAATTACCTTTTCAAGTTTTTTAGCTCATCACGCTACAACTTCCAAACCTTGCATTGACTTTCTCAACCAAGCTTAATTACACTACTGTTCCGACTCACAACTATATAAGATTTTCTTCTTTTAATCCTTATGCACCACTACTCAAGTCATCAGATCCATAATATTCATTTCATAAAAGAACATTCAGTTTCACAGTTCCATATTCATTTCAACCAAAATCAAGGGTGGTCCAAAAGACTCTCCTTCCTCAAAATGAAAACTGAAAAAAAAAAATAGAAAGGACTCCCATGGCTTTTACAGCTATAATTTAATTCAAAGGCCATAAATTGATAAAAATAGAAGGAACAATACAAGAGAGCAAAGCAAGAGCCTTCAAATAAATTTATTTTCCATGTTAGATGATTTCCCACTTTGAGTCTACATCTCATTAACAACAATAAATACTCATAACACACACCAACAGCAGCAACAAAAATGCCAAATTTAGTTTATAAAATATACCTCTTGGAACGTCTGTGGTCGACATGAGTATGTTGATGTGGCCAAGAAATCCTATTCTCTCTCTTCTTAGGTGCATCTTCCTTTTCGTATACACTGAAACCATCCATTTCACTATTCCTCGCAAACACCAAAGTGAGAGTACAAAAGCTCACACATTCTTTAATCACTCAATGATATAAAACTATGCAAACCAACTTTAAATAGCATACTGAACAAAATCCATCAGAAATTATAGAATGATATTAAAGAAAGAAGGAAAAGCCATTAATATGAGTATGTTAAAATTGAAATGAGAGAGCTTTTGGAAGCATATTTTGAAAAGGGAAGTATTCTTATAGAGAGAGGAGAATAATTTGAAGTAAAAACACGATGCTTACCGCAAAGAAATGGGACCATGTACTTGCTGCCGATAGAAACGCCACTTTCGGGTTGTTGGGTGCATTCAATGCGGGGATTAATTTCATCTGATCAATCTGTCTACCTACATAGTGAAAGAGAGAATAGAAACGCTAAGAGAGACTTGAAACTATATTTTTGAAATGAAACTTTGCGAGCAGGTTGCTGTCGTGGGGTGTGCGACCCCGCCACAATCCTGAGTCTGCTTGCAGGCTGAAGGATAACCGGCATAAGAAAATAAACACAAGAAGATTTTTCTCTTTTTCCTCTCCATCGGCGAGCCAACAACAAGAGCATAGCTCTTCTTCGTCGGATCGTGCTCACAGACGCAGTGTCCGGTTTAATTCTATCAACCGGAACCTTGTAATTTAATTAGATTTTGGAGATAAATTATTTAAAATGTATTTACTGCTTATTTGGTATAAATTAAAATGTAAAATTCATTTTAATTTTATATAATTCATATTTTATAACTTCAAAAATCAAAACCATTATCAGTATTTTCAATTTTAACAAAAAAAAAACAATAATTTAATCAATAAAATTATATATTATTTTCAAATTTCAAAATAAATCAATTTAATAAATAAATATACAAGTGGGTGCATTTGTGGGTGACTGCGTCCATCAATCTCAATCTATTTCCAATTACGTACCCAGACAATAGCAATAATTTGGGTATGCCATACACGAAGTGTAGAATACAGGCCAAGGCCTATAACCAGAAATTCTACCTGAGGTAAGATTACAAACATGATCGTTCTTCATTTCTAGAAGAAGTAATTGCTGGAGATGGCAAAGATCTAGGCTGTGAAGTTTTCTAAGCTAACAGGCTCTAAAAAACTCACTGAGGAAAGGGTGACATCGATTTTTCCATGGAGGAAAGAAAGTGAAGATACAACAGGAAATTCACATTCAACACTAGATTTGAAGGAGAGTCTTTTATTTGATTATCGATTTTTAGTAGATAAATAATTAATTAATTAATAATTAATTAATTAATTAATTTTAAATATTCAAAGATGAATACAAAATTTATTAATTTTATTTCAGTTTTTTTATTTATTTGAAATGCAAAATAAAATTATTTTGAACTTACAAATTTTTTTATTTTATTTTTTAAAATAAAAAAAAAAACCACCTATAAGTTTGAAAAATACAAAATCAATCATTGACTTGGATTGGATTGGATTGGATTGCCAGCTCTTCCAATAGACAATCGCAATCATCATGATGAAACAAAACCCAAACCTATACACCAACTCTTTGGTGGTCGACGCTAATAACTATTGTTTGGACGGAGAGAAAATCAAATGCCCATCCATGTCTTTATTCAACTTAATACAAAATGAAACTGACGTTAGCCCTTAATCATTCATCTAATTACTAGTTTAAGTTAATTGTCTCACATCCATAACGTGAATTAAAGTCATAATTAATCAAATAAAAGTCGGTCCATCAGCACCCAATACATAGCGCCAGTGATATAATATATGGGTCCCACAGTCGGTGCCTGATCCGATCATTCTTAGGCAACTAAGTAAGCACTATACAAGCATATACGGTGGTGGGACATATAAACTACATTGTAATGAGGCCTCATTAAATTAATCGGGATTTTTTAAATTTTAAATTTATTTTATTTTATTTTTATATTTTAAATCTGATTTATTCTCGTCTCCATTTAAATATCGATAAAATTTAATTTATTTAATAAATAAATTAAATTTTATTAAATTTTTATCAA
>CAOGCB010163865.1:0-12511 GCA_948266635.1 Cnidoscolus chayamansa | reverse complement strand
CATTTAGCACATTATCATCATTTAGTTAAAATTGCTGGAAGCATAAAAATTGATTAAAGCCCTATTGTCACCCTGCAATTCATAACATTAAAAAATGGTTAGTTAAAACGCATGACATGGTCTCCGAACCCAACTCAGGTTAGTAGGCTAGGCTTTAATCCATTGGGCTAATTAATCTAGAAACTAGGTTGATTAAAATTGGAGTCACAGGGTTTTTCTTAATTTACCCTTAAATAATTAAATTAGGTGGCGACTCTCACACACATTAAGTGCATCCATCCCTCATTTTATTTGCTTTTGCATATCTTGCATTTCAACATCTCTCATATTTGGGGAGGGGTTCACACCCACTAAACCAGATTTGGCCCTAAAGGCCCAAAAAAACTCGATTTGGCCCTAAAGGCCCAAAATTCACCATTAGGCCCATAAGGCCCAAAAAACCGAATTTGGCCCTAAAGGCCCAAAAAAAAATTTGGCCCTAAAGGCCCAAAAACCCAATTTGGCCCTAAAGGCCCAAAATTACAAATTTGGCCCTAAATGCCCCAAATCACAATTTGGCCCTAAATGCCCAAAAATCACATTTAGGCACCAAGTGCCCAAAAATCACATTTAGGCACCAAGTGCCCAAAAAACACAATTTGGGCACCAAGTGCCCAAAAAAAACACAATTTAGGCACCAAGTGCCCAAAAAACACAATTTAGGCACCAAGGGCCCAAAAAACACAATTTGGCACCAAGTGCCCAAAAAACAATTTTGGTACTAAGTACCCAAAAATCAAAGCCCTTTTAAAAAGGCAATGCTGAACTACATTGACTTTGATTCCTTATTCAAATAAAGGGTACGTAGGCATATTTGGGATTAAACCTCAAATAACAAGTCATGATCATCAAAATAATCAAAATTGCTAAAAGCATAAAAAATCGTCAAACACTTTTCCCTACATTTCAGCTACATTTAAAATGGTTAGTTAATCTGCATGACATGGTCTTGGGATCCACTTCGGTTCGAAGATTATGCTTTAATCCATTGGGCTAATTAATCTAAAAATTAGGTTATTAAATTAAAAAGTAGTCACATAGGGTTTTTCTAGTTTACCCTAAAGAATTAAACAAGGTGGCGACTCACACTCACGTGCATTCATCCCTATTATATTGCACTTGCATCCACATGCATTCTTGCATTCTTCGGGGAGGGGTTCACAGCTGCTTTTCAGAACTCATTTTTCACCTGTCAAAAGATCTCAAACGGCTAGTTTTGGCAAGACTCTATATAAACAAAAACCTCTCTCATTTATTATCAAGAAGAGTACTTTTACAATTGAGAGAAAAAGTCTTGAAAGCAAAAAGATTTGAGCATTTATTCTTGAGCATTTAATCTTCATTTATTGAGCTTTGATTGGCAAATCTAACTCTTCTTCATCTTCTTAGCTTGAGCTGTAAAAAGAAGAAACAAGAGTTAAATTCTTCACTTACAAAAACTTACTTAAGGTTGTGTATAAGCTTGGGATAGCTTGTTTCTTGAGTGTTGGGAGATAAACACGTCTAAGAGGTTACAAGATAGCTTAGAAATCTTGTGAGAGGTTACGAGAGAGCCTTTAAAACTTGCAAGAGGTTGCAAGATAGGCTTGAAATCTTGTGGAAGGTGGCAAGTACCTTGTAAACTTGTGTATACCATAACAAGGCTTGTTTCTTACCCGTGAAAAAGGAACCATAGTGAAGGAACTTCTCAAAGATTGTATTTGAGAGAGTGGACGTAAGCAAGGAAGCTGAACCACTATAAATCTCTTGGGTTCTTTCTCTATCACCTATCTCTCATACTTATTTATTTACTTTATTCATTTGTTTTTGTATTTGCTCAAATATATTGAATCATACGAGTTTGATTAAATGAAGTTTGGACTAACAGAAAATCTAGAATTGCTTCAATCTCTTCGACAACATTATAAAATTACTGACAGTCTAATTTTTAGCTTTTAGAAGTTCTAATTTCTTCACTGTCAGAAATCCAAATAGTCTTTCACGAGAAATCTAAAAGGAAATTTAAAAATCTAAAAAGGTTCAATTCACCCCCCCTCTTGGACTCCAATGAGGGACCAACACTTATTTTGGATCTCCTTTTTGATGATTAACAAAAAGGGAGATAAATAGTAGGATTGTGTAAATGTTTTATGATATCAGCTTTGTGAGTATATGACTTGTGAGTGTTGTTATTATGCATGTTATTGAATAAATTTTATTGAATAAATGAACTATTATATGTGATTGAATAAATGAGTGAACAGTTTTCCATTTGAATGCTGGTTTGAATTGCTTATATGTTGTGTTATATGTTAAGTAGAAGACAATCTTGAAGACTGAAAGTCACTATTCATGCAACTATTGTTGCATATTTCTGATTATTATGCATTTGATTATGCCTATCAATTTATGATATGTGGTTTACCGAAAGAAATAAATTGTTGCTGATATACTCAAGATCTTAATTTGCTTTAATGTGTGCTTTTGTGATGTTTCTTGAATCCTATAAATGTGGATTATGAGTATGTTTTTCTTAATGAGTGAAATTACATTTTAAGTTCTATGCTGAAATATCTAAAATTTCTACTATATTGAGAATATGTTGTTCATGATAATCTTTTGTGTTTGAGAGCAAAAATTGAGAACATTTATTCTAACATCAAGATTGATGAATATTTGTGCTACTCATGTTGATATTTATGTTTGTGTCTCTCAATTAGGACTGTGATGTCTTTGTTAATGTTGTAATCCCTATTTTTTAGATGATGACAAAAAGGGGGAGAACTTGTAAGTGTCTTAGGATGTTATATTTTGAGAAGTCAATTCTTATTTACGTTTGTGTTGTTTATAGATTAGTTGGACTGCTAAACTATGTTGTGAAAAGTTATTTTTTTAGATGCTATATTTTATGAAACATGTTAATTTTGTGATTAATGATATTGTTGAATTCTTGTTGATGATTAACATGTATGTTAGATAGGATAAATTTGAGAATACTTATACTAATATGAAAACTGATTAAAATCACAAGTATACATGATATTTGATTCAGGGGGAGTTTGATAAATATACATAGGAGGAGTCTTTCATTTGCTTTTCATTATATAGTTATATGTGATAATATTTTATATTTCTCTTTAGAAATATTGAGTTTTTTTTTTTATCATAAAAAAGGGGGGGATTATTGACCCTATAAGTAGTAAACCTAGTTTTGGTGATAACAAAACTTAATGTGATTGAGCTAATAAATATTCAAGCATTTCAGATTACAAAGAAGAGACTTATCAAAAGTGGAAGGAAAAGCATATCAAAAAGAGCAAGGGAAGACAAAGTGAAGATAAAGATATTCAGTTTCCTCTCATAGGGCAAATATAAGAGAATTGAGATATAGAAATGCCAATGTGACCTCTCATACACAAAAACATTTTCAAAGTATGTTTTTAAAACTAAGAAAACCAATTTCAGAAGATGCTAAAATTAGATACCTAATTTTAGCTCAATAGTTAAAATTAGCTAACTAATTTTAGAACTAGCTTTTTATTATTTAACAGAAGAATGGCATTAGCAAACTACTTTTCAAATTAGCAAGCTACTTTAAAAAATTAGCAAACTACTTTTTACATGAAAATATTTCTAGCAAGCTAATTTCAGACTGAGCTTGACTAAGACTACACAATTTCCAATGTTGCAATGGCTAGAAAACTAACCATTGGTCACTTTTTGAAGCTGAAAGTTTCAGGCCTTAACTTTACCTATATAAGTAAGCATTTACTCCACTTTAAAACTAATGAAATTAACATATCTTTGAGCAATTCAAAAGCCTTATTTTCATAAGCTTTCATTGATTTCACTTGAGCTTTATTGGTGAATCTTTTCTCTCTTCTTTATAGCACATTCAGTTGTAATTCTTTGTAAGAGAGTGATTATTTCAAAGTTTCCAAATCTACTTGAGGTTAATCTAAGTGAGTGTACATCATTTGGAAGAGGTTTCTAAGCACATTGTAAGTTTAAGTAAGTTTAAGGATACATCAAATTTGTAAAGGTTCACTAAGCACCTGGAAAGCTTGAAGAGTGTAACTGGTTTGTCTCTTACATAGAAAAAGAGATCATAGTGGATTGGAAATCTCAAGAGAAAGTTTAAGAAGAGTGGATATAGGCTATATTGCCGAACCACTATAAAATTGATTTGTTTGAATTCTCTCAACTCTATCTTTTACTTTTGAATGTCATTTTATTTGCATTGCTTTGATCTACTGAGAGTAATTGTTGTTTGGATTACTACTTCTGTAAATTCATTAAGTTGCATTTCAAAATCAACTAAACAGAACACCTTGCTAATTTCAGCATGAAAAGTAACCTCGTTCAAAGGCAAATTTTAGCTAGCCAATTTTGTATTATGCAATCTTAGGTTGATCAAACTCTTATACTCTGATCTGATTAGATAGCACACTTGAAGTATTTATCCACAATTTTTCTTAAGAGTTTAGAGAAAGAACTTGAAATTTTAATTAAAGTTAAAAAGTGACCAATTCATCCCCTCTTGGTCACTCATAACTGGGACAACATAAACTATGATGGTCGGATCTTCCCATATGTGGCCTTAATTAGGGTCATTAGTTGCACGAGATATTCGGTCACTCTAGTCATAAGACGGTTAGACAACACCTAATTTTTTCCAAGGACCAAAGAGCTCAGAAGTACATTGTTATTGCCAGTAGCGCCAAGCTTCAAAAAAGCTGGCTACATTTAGGAGAGCCTGGGATAGTGTCACAAGTACAAGCAAACAAATGAGAGGCCAACCAATAACCGAAAGGTATCTTGTATGGAGAAAGCAAAGGGATGAGGCCCTTCTCGCATGTCTAGAAAAGAGGCCTAGAAATCTAAGCGGAAGCACTTCCCATACATCCCCAATTAGGCAAGAGATACACCTTCAACAGCTAACCGATGAAAATTGGTGCTTGCATGAGAGACAAACCTAGCTGGAGAAGGAAAAAGAAGAAATAAATTTGAGCCATGACGAACAAAGTCGTAAAGTCAGAAAAGAAGTAGATGCCTTGAGGCAAGAGATATAGCAAGTGAAAAAGGGTTATACCAGATTGTGGAAACCACTCCATGTTTCCTAAAAGAGGGCTTGAGATGAAGCGAAGATTCGAAAGGAAAAGGAACGCCTGGAAAAACAATTGGATGAATAAAAAAGATTGCTTAGGGGGAGGTTGATCCAGGCCCTCAGCAACCAAGAAAGGGCAGAAGGAAAGCTCTCCATCGAGAGAAATCGATCAGAAGGGTTAGCCCAAGAATTATCTGAATGCATGAATAGGAACACTCAAATGCAAATCAAGACGGGATAGAAAATGCTACAATATACCCAGGAACGGAGTGACAAGGAATTATCTAAGGATCTCTACCGAAAGCTAAAAGGGAAAGTGAAGAAACTGGAAGAGTTGGCTTCAGGAGAGAAAGAAGAGCTCCTGCAACAATATGAGGAAGCCTTAATAATGTTGGATCCCATGTTATATGGCGAACTAACCTCCAGAAAGGTCATTCCATATGGAGAGCGTTGCCTGAACCCAAGGCATTAGATTGTATTCCCCTTGTAAAATCTCTATGGTCATCAATGAAAGGAAAAAGTTTGTAGTAATTCGCTGGTCCGATTTTGATGATGCCTCATGGCTAGAACTAACTCCCGAGGACGAAACCCCTATTTTATTTTCCTTCAAAAATTTCAATTTTTTCAATAGAATAACTAAAAGAATCAAATAATAAAAAAGGGCAACAAAAATGACCGAATAAGCCAACTAATAAAGACTCCTCTTTCAGACCTAAAAATAGCAAAGACACGTGGAAATAAAATATGAGAGCTCTGGGATTCACAAGAAGGTTCTCACTACACATGTGCCAGAACTAGAAAGGAAAAAATAGAGAACTAGGAATAGGTTCAAGAGTTACAGGGACAAGTATCAAAGCTTAAAGTGCAAATAACTGAGTTAATGAGAATGATAAAAGCCATGGGAAGGCCAAAAGAATGAGATGTCAACGATAACGCAACCCAGAATGTGTAACAACTCCCTCCTCCATTTACGATCCGAGCAACACAGCAAGGACTAGCCAACCACCCACCTCCTATGTATCTAAGAATGACAAATGATGGTGTTAGCCAAGTGGCTCATTTGGGAGAAGGTGTTTTTGCCTACCTAGCATTCCCATCAGAGCATGCGACGAATCTATCAAACCCATCGATGCCTTATCCCATGGCCGGGCCATCTAATCCCCCAACACTAGGGCACACAACACAGTCCCAGGGTTATCCAACATAGAAAAGGGTGGCAATAAAGCCGAGGAAGAAAAGTTAATAGCCTTAGAGGAAAGGCTACGGGCGGTGGAAGGACTGAATATGTACAGGCCTGTGGATATCTGATCTCTACACATAGCACCCGACATCACCACTCCCAAAAAGTTCAAGGTGTTGGAGTTCGAGAAATATATGGGAATAACCAACTTGAGAATTCAATTGACCACTTATGTGGCTAAAATGTAAGTAGTAGCAATTGATAAAAAGTTACTAGTCCATTTATTCCATGAGGGAATCGTTGGCTCCACTCTTTAATGGTTCATTCAGTTGGAAAAAGGGAAAGTTCGAACCTAGAAAGACTTAGCGGGTGCCTTCACCAAGTAATACAAGTTGAATTGTGACATTTCACCCACTAGAAGGGACCTCCAGAACTTAATTCAAAAAGAAGGGGAGAATTTCAAGGAAAACACTCAAAGCTGGCTAGAAAAGGTTGCCGAGGTGCACCCTCCTATTACAAACCATGAGCTTTATTAACTATTTATTGAGACCCTCAAGTATCCATACTTCAATTTGATGAGTAGGAATAATTCCAAGAACTTTGCTGACATCATATAGACGAGTGAAAGGAATGAAGCCAACACCAGGCTTGTAGACTTTAGGAGGCGAGTAGGAGAACCTCAGCGGGAAGGAAAAATGAGAGTGATGTGCATGCAACCACTTTGTAGAGTTATGCACCACAAAGTCAAAGGGGTTACTTCCACCTTACTCCTCTCTAGTATAACTTTTAGTCTCTCCATAATGTGCCATGATAGGTAATAACCCTTCTCCTTTCCAAAATCAACCCCCCTTTTCTTACCAACCAAGAGCACCCAATCCTCAAAGTGCATTTTCCCTCACAGCAGGCCCATCCAGCGGGTGCCCCAAGATCAAATGTCCAAATTGGCAACATGCTCGGTCCCAGGCCTCCTAAGTATCCTGATGTCCCTCTTCTAATGCCCTTAAGCGAGATTTATTCAATACTTGCTAAGAGTTAATCAAATCCTTCCCATTCCGATGAACCCATTACAGCCGCCTTTTCCCAGAAGCTACGATACAAACACCTAGAGCGAATACCAAGATTGAGCAGTGGGGCATCAACAGATAATTATGGAGCTTTAAGGAGGAGAGTTTAATCAATGATTTAAAATGGTTGGCTAAAGATTAAAGTTGAACTCACCTTGCCAAGCGTTAGCGTGAGCCCACGCCCCTAATCATTTAGGAGCAGGAGGGATGAGTGCAAACAACGTTACTCTTGAGGAGGGAAATGGCTCCAATAACATGAAACAGTTTGCCCCATTCCTTTAACAGATCCTGGTGGTCATCCAACCCAATAAGGAGCTAGAAACCTTATTGGGACGGACCGGGGAGGAGTCTAACCCCTCTAAGGGTTGTGTCTACCATCAAGGTGCCTAGGGCCACGATCTCACTAGTTGTGCTAGATTCCATGTGGAAATATCAAGATTAGCAGCTTTCGAGATTATTAGACTCCAGACGGGAAAATTGGATAGGGAAGTGAGAACAGTGCAAGGAGAATTAAATAGACCATGATTATCCTTCTCTATCCCTGCCATGCTGCCATAAACTATTATACGGAAACCTACCCTATTGCCTATAATGGATACACACGCTATCCCATGGAATTACAAGTTTAGAGTATTCATGCAGCCTGCAACCACATCTACCTCCTCGCCGACAAAGGAGTCGGCTTCTAACAATCAGTTATACAGGGTCACATACTTGAGAACAACCTATCCTGGAACAAGTGTTGCTAAATAAAACAATGACATCTCAGCTTTCGAGTGAGGCATTAATTTTATAATAAGGAGCGCACGGTGCTACCCACAAGTGGAAATGAGAAAAGGCGAAAAAGTAAAGGCTATGGAGCCTAGGGTAGCCGAGCCATCAAATTAGGCTACAAGAGAGTAAGAAAACATAGATGAGCCTTCTAAAGAAAAGGACAACAAAGATTTACTCTTACAAATCATAAGGCAAAGTGAATATGACTTGGTGGAGCAATTGAGAAGAACTCCTATAAGAATATCTTTGCTATCATTAATCCTAAACTCTGCAACTCATTGGCACATACTGAAGAAGGTTTTAAATCACGCTTACGTGACACCAGACATCTCTATAGGCCATTTCGAAAAGATAGTTAGCCAAATACAGGTACCAACTCCGTATCATTTGGAAAAGAGGAAATAGACCAAGCTACTTTGGTGTATACCAAGGTTCTACACATCACAGTGAGATGCAGAGAGTGCATGGTGGTGAAAGTTTTGATAGATAATGGGTATGCCCTTAATATCCTTCCCATTGCCACCCTCACTAGACTCCCTGTGGCTCCTCTCAAATTTGCACCACAAGCATGATTGTTAGGGCTTTTGACGGGACCAAATAACATGTGTTAAGGGACATCGTGCTACCACTTCAGATTAGAGCCTGTACTTTTAACATTGCATTCCAAGTCATGGATATCAAACCTACTAAGATGATGCTCTTGGGATGACCTTAGATTCATGCAACAAATGCCATGCCATCATCATTGCACCAAAGTGTCAAGTACATCACTGAAGGAAAATAAATAATGGTTAAAGGCAAAGAAGCCATCATAGTAACCAAGCCTCAATCACTGCCCTACATTGAGAATACGGAAGAGGCTTTAGAGACAGCTTACCAAACATTTGAAGCCAAGGCTTCCATGACTGCCCGATCGCCTTTTGATGTCTCCCACATGGTGGCAAGAATGCATACCAGACGGGTAAGGTTCTGAGGGTCCGATTATAAGGGATGCCCAAGCCAATCTCCATAGCCCAAAACCAAGGACATATGGAACTTGGTTTCCACTCCATATATGATGGGATGAGTAACCTAAGAAAGGAGACATCAAGGATTGTTCCCTTGATACAGAGCATGTTCTTAAAGGCATAATTGATCCTTCCAATGAGTCAAGAAAAAGATCTCCCCAAAGACATGTTGGATTGCTCCATCAACACCGTGGGCTGTCCCTCCTAATATTACTCTCTGATAATGTCGATGATTGATGGTGAAGAGTTATGCAATTACTAAGAAAAAGATGTCCTACTCATTAAAAAGTAAATATATATTTTAGCTACCTTCCCCCTTGATCACTACTGTCCCCGATGATGAGGACAGTTTTGATATAGGTGGACACTTTTTATAGAAACATGTCACATTTTCTTTTACTCACTTCCATTTTCGTCTTACCATTTTTCTTATTTTTCTTAAAATTTTTGTTTTTTTCTCTTCCCTCCAATCTTAACTTCTCTTCCTCTAATTCCTAAGGTTGAAAACGAACCAAGCCTTAATAATCCATCAAACCTGAGGACCTTCCTGGTGAATTTTGAAGAACCCATATTTAATATAGAGGAAAATGAATTAAATAAAAAGAAGGGGCAAGTGATGAGTTTGCACGAAGAGCAAGATGAGTTGATTCTTACACCCTATGAAGAAGAAATTGTTTCACTAAATCTCGACTTGGAGGATAACAAGAAAGAAATGAAGATAGTGGCCAATAGAGAAAAGGATGCCTTGGAGGCATTACTAAGATAATACATGGATATTTTTGCATGGGAATATATTGAAATGTTGGGACTTAACCCTCAAATCACCATCCATAAGATCCCATTAGTTCCTAAGACAGTGCAAATCAAGCAGAAATTAAGAAGGATGATCCAATGACGTTGTTGAAGGTGAGGGACAAAGTTAAGAGACAATACAAGGTTGGATTCCTGGAAGTTGTTAAGTATCCTCAATTGGTAGCCAACGTAGTCCTAATGGCCAAGAAAGATGGAGAGGTAAAGGTCAGCATTGACTACCAAGATCTTAACAAAGCTAGCTTAAAAGATGACTTCCCTCTTCCTCATATCAATGTATTGGTAGATAACACAGTTGGTATGGGTCGGTGCTTATGTGTAGACGGAGCTTCAGGATACAACCAAATCCTCATGGACCCACAGGATAAAACAAAGATGCCATTCATCAGCTAATGAGGGGTCTTTTGTTATAATGTCATGCCATTTGGGTTGAAAAAGTAGAGGCCACTTACTAATGCACTACGATAATGTTATTTCATGATTTGATGCATAAAGAAGTAGAGGTCTATATAGATGATATGATCATTAAATCAAAGTGCATGAAAAGTCATATGGGCACCTTGCGTAAGGTCTTTGAAATGTTTAGAAGGTACCGACTTAAACTTAATCTAGCCAAATGCATCTTTGAGGCCAAATCTAGAAAATGATTAAGCTTCATCGTAAGTCAAAAGATCATTAAAGTAGATCCAAATAAAATCAAGGAAATCTAAGGGATGCCTCACCCAAGTACGATGAGAGAAGTCACGAGCTTCCTCGACAAGCTAAATTACATCTCGAGATTCATCTCCAACTTCACAAGGAAAGCCGAGCCAATATTTAAGCTACTACGGAAGAATAATGACTTCATTTGGGATGAGGCATGTCAAGAGGCCTTAGAAACCATTAAACAATACCTATCTAACCCGCCAATCTTGGTCCCACCGATTTTAAGTAGACCACTCATCTTGTATATGATGGTCTTACACAAATCAATAGGGTCAGTCCTATGGCAACACAATGACACTAGAATAAAAGAAAGGGTTATTTACTATCTCGACAGGAAAAGTACAACGAATGTGAGATGTGCTACTCTTTGGCTTGAAAGGCCTGCTATGCACTCGTCTGGACTACTCAGCGCCTCAGACAGTACAGGCTGAATTACACCACCTAGCTGATTTTCTGGATGGATCCTCTCAAATACAATTTTGAGAGCCTATTCATCCTAAGAAGGATATCTAAATGGCAGGTCTTATTGTCCTAGTATAATATTATGCATATGATGACAAAATCGGTCAAGGGTAGTGTACTCGTGAACTTACTAGCAGAAAACCTGAGCAACGAAATAGTCTTCTAGACTTGGGATTTCCTAATGAACAAATGGGTGCCATCAAAGAAGAAAATGAAGAACCAAGAGACATATGGAAGATGTACTTCGATGTCGCAATCAACTTATCTAGCATGAGCATTGGGGCAATATTGATCTCTCCGAAGTGGAAGCACTTCTCCATCGCTATGAAATTAAAGTTCACATGTACAAACACTATGGTTGAGTATGAAGCGTGAGTTAGGGGATTGGTTGCTATCAAGGAAATGAAAACAAGGAAGCTAGAAGTTTATGGTGACTTTGCCTTGATAATTTATCAAGTTAAGGGAGAATGGAAAATCAAGGACCAAAAAGCTTATCCCTTATCAGAAATATCTCACGAAGTTGATGGAAGGATTTAAGGAAATATCCTTCGCACATTTAGGGTGAGAAAGAAATCAATATCCTTCGCACATCGGTTTTGGTTATGGTACAATTCTTAGTAAGAACCAAAACCAAACTTTGGCTCTTCGTATTTTTAGGAACTAGAACTAGAATCAAATTTTGATTCTGGTTCCAGTTTGGTACTATATACTTTCGGTTCCAGTTTAATTCTAGTTCAGTTTTTATTTTAGTTTCAGTATGGTTTTGATTTCTATCATCGATTCCTATATTGATCTCATAAAAAAATTTCAAACCAAACGCATATATAATATTTCAACGTTATACATTTATCAAATATCGATAATATTAATATAGTATTTCTAATCAAAAGTTATAATAACACTAAATAAACAAAATTAATACAAAGTCTTTACTATTATATTTTTCCAAAAAAAGGTCCAAAAAAAAACAACTTCTATAGCTTGATGAAGTTTTGGTGCAATATTTTTCATAAAGAAGAACCCAATCAAATAAGTTTCAAGCTTTTTGTTGCTAGTTAACCCGCAAGTATACAGATCGCAACGTAGTAATAAAAAGATCGTTCCCACGAGGAACGAGATTTGTCCACCTATTACTCTTTTTTCATGTTGTGTTTGCAATAATCGGTAATTTGATAAGTTATTTCCTAATTCTACTGAATAATCTAGATATTAATAATTTAAACATACTTTTATATATATAAGACAATAATTCAAGTAACATTGCATCATATCTTTGCAAAATCTTTTCTTTAGTCAAAACTCGGTTTTTAAGGATTCATTAATCTTAAATGCATTCATAATGTCTTAACCAACCTCTCGGTCTGTATTAAAATCATGTTATACA